>VWZW01006997.1:146565-205892 GCA_013397115.1 Edolisoma coerulescens
GGCCGCCACCTTCCTCTTCTCATAGAGTTTATCGGTCAGCGCCCGGACCACGCCGGGCGTCAGCGGCGACAGGTCCCGCTCCGCGTTCATGGCCCCGCCGCCGCCACCGGCGGCCACGTGACCCCGACCGGGAGGCGCGGCCACGCGACCCCGGCGGGCGGCGCGCACCCGTGAGCCCGCCCCGCCGCACAGCGCCCCCGCGCGGCGCGGAGACACGCTGCACCGCCGGCTCATTAACTCCGGGGGTCATTAACGAGAGCGTCATTAGGGAGAGACGCCTTCGCCCGGGTAGCCCGAGGAGGCACAGTCCCGGTTCTGGTCACTGGTTTATGTCTACAAGGATTTAGCAACACGTAATCATTGATTAATTTAACATTTACAAAGTGACCCGACAGCCTTGGCTATAACCGCAACAGTCACTCAATTATCTATAAAGTGTTTAAATTAAACTCACACATGCACAGACACAAAGTAGATACTGGTAAATGTACCCAGCTATACCTGTTGATGTCTATTTAACTTGGGTTGAAGTTACAAAGTGCTTATATAGCTTGAGTTACAAGATATCTATGTAACCTAATATCAATATAACCTAAATCATGACTTTTTATCAATATAACCTGAAGCATAACTTTCTATACTGATAGCCTGAATCATAGCTTTTACTTATGTAGCCTGAATCATAACTTTTTATACCTATATAACCTGATACTTATATAACCTGAATCATAACTTTTGATACCTATATAACCCGATATGAATAACTTTTTATACAATGTAATGGCCAGTATACAGTTAATTAGCTGCTTAAATGCTGAATAGACAAAGAGAGAGAAAAGACTCTCCAGGTGTGTAGTTTCAGAGATAGACAAGTGTGGTACTAATGAGAAATTGGCAAGTGCAAAGCCAATCAGCTACAAAACAAAGAATTTAAACCGGTTAAGACCAGAGAGATCAAGGAGCACCATAACTACGCATGCCCCAAAGACAAAGTTGAAAAGTTCAAGTGTGAAGAAGACTTTAGAAGCCTTCATCGAAGACCCCTGAACTGGGGAGGCGCAAGTGCAGTACAAAAAAAATTATCTAACAACCATGAGATCATAATGTGTAAATTAGTTCCAGCGCGTATGTGATGATGTTGTAATGACACGGCAACTTTATGCAAAATTTACTGTATAAATATAGCACAGTACTTGACAAAAGCGGGTGAATTAGGAGGAAAAATCCCCCTCACCACCAGCGCTGCAGTAAACAAATACCTGCTCTATAGACATCGGTCTACGGGGATTTATTTCCAGCCTATCTTTCAGGCATCACTATTAAAAACTCCCCTCGAGTGCCAGTGAAATACTTGGATCGAATGCCTTGGTGTTCCTCAGCAGGTGAGGGTTGAGCCTCAAGGCGTGGGGGTATCGGTACAGGCTGCAACACTTCAGCTTGTGGCACAGACCGATTGTTTGTATGTGGCTAAACGTCTCCTGCCCAAAGGATTCCCCCTCTTGTGCCAGCATTATCTGGCCACCTCACACTTCACAGGGTGCCTTTTGAAGGTGACCGGGACATCTAATTTCAAGGTCCCTGTGATGCCCTTGGCACATCCAGCATGGAGGTGTCCCACCTAGGGAGAACCGGAGAGTCCAGACTAAACTGGAATTACAGGCAAGGGCAGGACTGACAGCAGAAGGGATGGATGTGGTGAGCAGCTGTGCCAGGAATCTGCACCTCACTGTGGATTTATCTGAGGTTTGATAGAGAAAAGCAGGAACAGAAGATGCCACTTCCTGTAATACGGAGCCTTTTCTGCGGGGCTGATGCCCAACTCTCATTCCATCTGCTTCCAGCCACCTCCTGCCACACGGCGAGCTGAGCCAACGAGGGATTTTGGCTTCTGCTGGCTGGCTATGGGCTCAAGGGCTGCCTTTGTTCAGGCTGGTACCTTCCCACGTGCAGCAAAGACCTCAGAGAGTCCACTGAAGTGGTGATAACCCCCTCCAACTAAACCTACCATGTCTAGAAGAACAGAAAAGCTTCCTACAACTTTCTAGAAGGAAACCCTGCAAAGAGTCCACAAGACAAGCTTGGGGGACAGAAAGCCTAAGGAAGAAAACTATATCTAACATTTGGTTGCTGCTTGGCCAAGTCAAGAGCAGGGCACACATTTGCCCTCTGTGGATGATCATACTTCATGGTTAATGAATTTACCTTCACCTCAAAAGTCCTCAAAATAAACTGAGAAAAGGGAACACAGAGCACAATGACACTGGTATGAGTACAGGATGGCACGTGGATTGACACCACAGTGCCACTGGTCCAGCACGGGGAACCCAGCACATCTCCCCACTTCAAACACAGCACTCAGCACAAAGGTCAAGTAAAATCAGACAGAAAAAAAAGTACTAAAAGTAATGTGCAGAATGTAATTAAACCACAACCAAGGTTAATTAAAACGTAGTAAACACGGATCAAATACAATCTAATGGAACTGGGACATCACATATGCCCATGAGAACAAAATATGAGTTGAGAGACAGGGCAGAAAATCCCCCACCACCTATCCTGTGTTGTGTTCAGCTGAAGAGGACAGACTGGTCACAAAATCACATTTCCAAGAAGAACTCCCTTCCTGGAGACCAGAAGTCAGTCATTTGCCTAAAAAGAATTTCTGAGACCTGTTCCCAGGTCTGCCATATTTTGGGGCGCCTTTCCTCCATGGGACAAGCACTGGTTCTCAGACCAGAGCACTCCCTGAGCAGGTCCTCACCTGGACAGGTACAATGCCATCGTTACAAAGGACCAGAGGGAGCTTCTCTGAACCACCCAGCAGGTGCCTCCTGAAGCACAGCACAGGGTCCCCTCTCCTATTACAAAGGCCTGGGCACGGGACCTTCACCCAAGGCAGATGCCCCTCTCCCCTGATAGCGAAGGTCAGGCTTTTGGCTTTAGTTCTCTGTGGCTGCAGGAGAGGCATAGAAATAATTTCAGCTGGCACTAACCCATTTCCCACTGGGCAAGCAATGCAGCAAAACACCCACTGTGTTTTACCTGGCAGGTGCTCCTGTACCCCACAACAAAGCTCCCCCTCACCCCTCTCCCTCCCAGTTGATTTAGGGCCATTCACAAGAGGAATCCACTTCAAAGAGACAGAGCCTTCCAGAATAACAGTTTAAAATCATTTCACTTAATTGAATCATGCAGTACAGCAGGTAAATAATGAGGCACCAGATGAGACATGGCAAATCCCCTGGCTGCAGTGATATGAGACATATGCAACAAGCACAAGCACAGCATGAAAACAGTACAAAAGCAAGAAGGCAAAAATAAATCAACACCATCATCAGTAAAGATTATTTCCAAGGACATTAAAAAATGAATTGCTTATTAGGGCAGAAAGTTGACTTCCCTCATTCAAATTCAGCTACTAAAGGGTTGGGGAAGGCCAGGTCAGAGCCCCAGTGCACAGGGCAGAGGAACAGGGCTTCTCTTGGATAATGGCTACAATCGCTCCCTTAGCATAAAATAGCTTAATACACCCCAGGGAATCTCCCAGGATCATCTCATTTTACAGAAACAAGGAGGAAATTGTAACTGCTGACTTGCTGGCACAGAAACTGCTTCATCTAAGTCTTTGTCCTTGGAAACCACCAGCTCAGCTGCAGCACATCTCAGTAACTTCCAGTTGCCTACCTAATGTTGCCCTGTCTTCAAAGTCATTTAGACAGGCTAAACTATCATCCTCATTTTTCTGCTCTGCTCTATCTAACAGCAGCTACTGCCTTCCAGATCATCTCATGCCAAGCACTCTGACATTGTGCTTACAGATTAAAAAACAGTTTCATTTCTAAAAACACCCTCACTTACTTTACAAAGTGCCTCAGGAAGGGTGAGGAGGGTGTTCAGGATCGCTCAGCCACAGTGACCCGCTCTCCCACCTACAGCCCCATGTCCAGCTGAGTCTTATCAAATCCCAACAAGTTTTTTGTGTGGCCCTCCCTGATGCACAGCACCTTCATGAGCACACCCTGGAATGCAGAGAAAAGTTGGCAAAAGCAGGTGGAGGGAGGTGGAGAAGAAGGAGCAGGGCTGTCAGCTCTGCTTGGAAGCCCCTGTTATCTTCTGCCAAATTAAATTAAGGTTTAATTACAACCTAAAGGGGAAATCTAATTTTGATGCTAGAACAATGCCTATATTTTATAATAACAGAGAAACAAGCACATTTCAGTGAGGTCCGCTAGGAATTAATTTCCTCTGGGGCCACTTGTTGGCCGCTTGCCTGTTTCTCTTTATTCCCATTTTTTGGAACCAATTTAGGTTTTTGGAAATGGGAATGCTGAATCAGTGCTCAGCTTTTAATCACCCCATCTCCCCCTCAATTGCCTTTGCTGGACCTGAGCCTGCAGGCACTTGCTCCTCCTGATGCTGAGTCACCTGATGAGCCTGCTGAGTTGGTGGCAGCTGAGGGTCCCAAGCATCTGGCAGGAGAGCAGCCTCTGCTCCAAAGGGTTTGGCATGGCCCCCTCCCTGGCTCTCTCCTGCTGGGGATGCTGTGACAGCTCCCTGTTCTGCTCTGCATGTTAATTAAGCAGTAATGTATTTTCTCTGGGTCCCTCAGCAGCCACCATGTGATTGTGCATGGCAGAGCTGCAAATGAAGATGGTCTCCAAGCTATTAACACCTCAAATTGCTCATCAAGAGCCAGGCAGAAGGGCAGCATGTCAGATATTATTTCTGGTCCACATTAAGCACTGTTGGTATTCTAAGTGATCAGAATAAACTAATTCAGTCTGACATGATTTCAAGAGAATCAAGTATCAAGACTCAGGAAGGTGAGATCAGTAGAGCTGAAGCATCCATACATCTAACCTTGCTGGAGCCCATCAGCTGAGCCTCCCGGCATCCATCAGACACACACATTTATTTTGTCCGGGAGAGAAAAATGGTTTTTTTTCTGCCTGGACAAGACTATTCTGTGCTTAGATCTTTTTTTTTCTTCCAACTGTTCAACCCATTATTTCTTCTCCTCAGTCTCTAGTCACTGAAATGTCTTTCAGAGAAATCCCTTTCCAGGGATGTATCCTGGCCACCCAGCTTCTCCTCCTGTGGCATGACCAAAATCTTGGCCTTGGCCTGCCATGGTTCCATCTTGGAGCCACCTGGCATTGGCTCTGTCAGACATCAGGGAAGCTTCTGGCAGCTTCTCACAGAAGCCACCCCTGCAGCCCCCCCATGCTACCAAAACGTTGCCATGCAACCCAGTACGTGTCAACCTTTCACTAATCTGTAATAGTGCTAAGATTTTATGATTTGGCCTGCCACTATGTTTGTGTCAGAGGCGAACCTGCAGAGAAACCACAGTGGGAATTACATTTCCTGTAATTACATTGCATCCTCACTGCTGGATAAAGTCTGCCTAAAAATGTTGTTGTAGCTGCTGGTGTATTTCTGTTTTTAATGTCGCTCCTTTTTTTTTTGTTTTTTGTTTTTAATGACATTTGAAATTAAGTTCTTTTCTCCATGGGAGCTCTGGAGGACTAGGGGTATTTTGACAACCCAGAGACATTCAATCAAAATAGTTTAAAAACTGAAGAGGATCTTTAGCCAGGCTGATGTATAGGCTGGGTATTCTGTTCGCCCCTTTAACCCTTGCATTCCAAATTCAGTTCCACACCTGAGAGATGGGTTATTTGTCATCTTTCACATTCTCCTTGGGAACTGACCTTTTCTATTTCCTTCCCTCAGATTTTGAGCTAACCCATGAAATCTTAGGCAGTCTCATGACTTTTCTGAAAGAGATAAACTAAACTATTTTTAAATAATCTTTTCAAAAGCCTTTCTATAGAGAAAAGCCCTCCCTGCAGGCAAGGCAACCCAAGAAAGAAAGGGAAAGAACCCACGTGCCTGGTGTACTGTTATTTTGCCAGGCACTTTTGAATTTATTTTGTGTAAAACTCTCTTGAAGTGGCCTGTACATCATCATGCTTCTGATGTGGAGGCATCAAAGTAATGCAAGGATGAGCACACATACTGTGCCCCCTGCCCCTGACTGGGATCCTTTTTCCTCACCTCTTTGTTAGGCTGTGGTTTTCCAATGACACCGCCTGCTGCCGACACATGGTGCTTTCCTCGATGTGTGCTAAAAGCAAAACTCTCCTCTGCAGCCTTTCCCCTTTTTATGGACAGGAACAACACACAGAATTGTCCCAGCAACTGCAAGAAGATACCCATCAACATCTTCCCCTTGGAGGCAGAGGTGCACTTCTTATTTGAGCATGATGGCGAGATAGAAATGTTCCTTTTGGACCCTGCCAGCACGAGGCTGAAACCAAACAAGAAGCAGGCAGGACACGGGCAGGAAGGGCAGACATCTTAGAAGCATCCAGGCGCTGCTCATCCTGCACATGGAGGGCTCTTTGTGCTTCTTTTTGCAGGGATAGGTCCAGGAGCATTTGGACAGACCCCACTTCCATTGGCCCCCTGGAAGGCAAACTCATCTGGTGCATTAAGGAGAACCTGGAGCTGGTGGTCTTCTGCCTGTGCTGCCAAGGGGTGCACGTGGAGCTGGGGATCAGCCCCCAGGAGCTGTGTTTTGGCAGCTGCTGCTGCACGGGTCACTCATCCCACGGGCACTCTGAGACTTGTGACAAAGAGAACATGACTCTGGTTTTAGAGGCACAGATGGAGCTGCTCCAAGGTGCACTCAGTGGCGAGGCTGGTGTGACCGTCCTCCTGTCTCTGCAGGACAGACAGCAAGACCCTGCTTCTGAGAAACACCTCACTGAGAGAATTAAAAGGCACAACTACATCTGCAAAATGCTATCAAAGGCAGCTAAATGAAAGCCTGGGTAGTGTGCCAGGAACCACGTATAAGAGATAAGAACAGTTAGTTACAAAAACAAGACCTAGTATTTGTGAAAGGAAACCAGGCATTTGTGGTGAATGTCACTGTGAGATACAAATACACTGAAATATCTTTAGAAGAGGCCGCGATGGAAAAGGTGAGGAAATACCAACACCTTCAAAAACAAATTCATGAACTAACAAATGCGGCAGACATTGTGCTCACGGATTAAAAAACAGTATCATCTCTAAAAACACCCTCACCTGCTTTACAAAGTGGCTCGGGGAGGGCGTTGAGGATCGCTCAGCCGCAGTGACCCGCTCTCCCACCCGCAGCCCCAGCACAGGAGCGGGCTGTGCCACGCCCGGGCTGAGCTCGGGGGTCCCACACCGTGCCCTGGCCCAGCAGCTGAGCTCCGTCTCCACAGCGAGCGGGGCAGGACAGGGCGGGCGAGGCTGTGCCGGGCCCCTGAAGGCGGCGGGGGAGCGCCGCGCCCGCGGAAAGGCCGCCCGCGGAAAGGCCGCCCGCGGAAAGGCCGCCCGCGGAAAGGCCGCCCGCCGGCGCTGCAGTGCCGGCGCTCGGCCACACGGGCGCGCCCTAAGGCCGGCCTGGCGCCGGGAGCGCTCCGGCTCTGGGGGCAGCGGCCTGAGGGGCCCGGGCCGGGGCCTGGCCGGACGCCGCGGACACGGCACGCAGGACACGGGGCAGAGCCTCCGGCCGGCTCACACCCGCCACAGAAGCGGCTGAGCTTGCTCGTTTGAACACAAGAACACGCAGCACACGGGCTCTCGGCCGTCAGCCACTCTGTTAATGCCAGGATGCAAGCCATAGACTTACCTTCGCCCCAGGAAAGGGATTTCTAGGGAAGGCATTTGCACAGTGGGAGAAATGAACACGCAGGTGAACAGCACTTGCATTATCTGTGTATTTATTGTCTCTCTCCCCACGATGCTGTGACACAGCAGATGCTTCTTCACCTCTGGAGTGAGTCCAGAGGAGGTCACCAAGTTGATCAGAAAGATGGAGCACCTCTCCCATGAGGAAAGGCTGAGAGAATGGGGATTGTTGAGCCTGGAAAAGAGAAGGCTTTGGGGTGACCTGATTGCAGCCTTCCAGCACCTGAAGGGACTTTACAGGGAAGACGGGGCAAGACTATTTCCAGGAGCATGTAGTGATAAGGGGGAAGGCTTCAAACTGAAAGGGAGTAGGCTTAGATGTTATGAAAAAATTCTTCCCTGTGAGGGTGCTGAGGCACTGGCACAGGCTGCCCAGGCAAGCTGTGGATGTCCCACTTGTCTCTCGGATGTCCTGTGACCTCCTAGGGCTGGTTTTAAAAGAAACCTCCTCAGAAACAGATATGTCTTGAACTTCACAGGAAAACACTCCAAGCCAAGGCTGGGAATGCAGGGAGGAAGGCAAGGAGAAGAGAGCATCTCCTCTGCCTACAGAGAGGACCCATCCCAAAAGAGAGGGGCCAAAGGGCTGTGGGGAAGTGCTTCCACCAGCACTGTGGAGCTGAGACTAAGCCTCCTGACAGAAGCAGGTCAGCCTGAAGCTGGAGGGACTGAAAACAAAGTGTCAACCCCTCTGGGTTGCCCTCACCAGCCAGCCACTCCTCACATGAGACAAAATGCATCCAGGAATGCATGTGGGGATTTACTGGGAGTACAGGTGGATTGACACCAGGGAGAGAGGAATCTTTCCTACGAGGGCCAGGACAACCTTATGACACGTACCGGTCCCAGCCTCTGAGATGTTACCAAAAAAAAAGTCTCAGCCTGTGTGGTGGTTTCTGAGCCTGCTCAGGACACAGCTTTACACCACTTCCCACACCCACCTCCCAAAATAGAGCAGATAGAAATCACACTGCTTCTGCAAACCACATGTGAGGAGTCACATGGGATGACACGGCCCTGCCAGCTCAGGCTGTGTAAGAGCCACCAACATCAGGACAGAGAGGTAATGATAGTGCCTGAGGTCCCTGCCAGCACCAAGGACGTGCATCAGAAGCCACCACCACCCCTCCACATTAAATGCAAGAGTTTGATGGAACATCCTGAGTTGGAAAGGACCCACAAGGATCATCGAGGCCAACTCCTGGACACTCAGTGCCAAGACTGCTTCCCTGGAGCATGGTACCACATGTGCAGCATCCTTGGCCAGGCCCCCAGGGACCACACATGGGACCACCCGTTAGGCACAGCCAGGGCACTGGGTGAAAACCAGCCTCCCAACAAAGCACCAACTCTTTCCAGCTGATCCCAGAACAAAGCACCAACTCTTTCCAGGTGATCCCAGAACAAAGCACCAGAGACCACACGCCCAGGAGGTATTTAAATGGCCTTACATGATGCACTTTGAATTTCTCCTGCAGGCAATCAGATGCAGATTGAAAGGGCGCTTTGGAGCAAGCCACGCACAGCTCAAGGATGTTTGCAAGATCTGATTTTTGAGTTCACTGAGAGTCCTCAGCTCCTGCTGAAACCCACAGACCACAACTGTACCATCGCTCTCAAGGAGAAAAGTCAGAGGAGGATCTGAGGCCCCTCAGGCTTCATCCAACATGGCTCATGCCTCTCCCAGAGTATTCCTATGGGATGTAGCTCATCCAGTTTTTCAGAGTGCAGATGCTAAAGTTCCTCAGCCACTTGGTCCAAGGTGAGTTGAACCAGGACCAGCCACAATCAGCACTGCAGGCTGGCACAGCAGGTCCTTGAACAGATCATCCTTAGGCAGCCGTACTTCCCTCTCTTGACAAGTTATGGCCCTGGAAGTAGTCTCCACTGACTTTACTGTGGTCATTCTGACTTGCACCGATTTTACAGATGACAGAAGCCATTAAGTCTTCTCCTTCCTCATGCTTTGCACTGCAGCCAGGGGATTTATAAGCATCAGGTGAGCTCCTGATTCTCTACGAGACAGAAAAATGCTTCTCCATCAGACTCCAGGCAAAGGTCCTTCTGAACAAATCAGTAGCTCTAACAGTAAATACAGTTTGTAGTCTTTGTTCAAAATTAAACAAGCCCCGACAGCTGTAATTTGGAGGTGCTATTTAAAGCAATCTTACCAGCTACTTCAAAAATCAGCTCTTCAAACAGATGACTATTGACTCCTGTAACAGAGAGCAAAGGAGGAGATATGTGTGCCAGCTGTCTCTGTGGCCAGGATCTGGATACTAACCATTTTAAGATGTCTTCATGGGGGCAGGTGCTGAGAGCTTGAAAACACAAAGAGTATGGCTGCAAGGGTTAACAACATTAGGAAGCAGTGGGAAGCCAAAGAGCTGGTTGAGCATAACCACCTGAGAGCAGCAGGCTGCTCCTGGTTGGATCTGACAGGCAAGCAGAAGGCTTCCAGCCATGGAAAGAGAGAGATTTTCAGTCTGTCCTCTTCTTAGGGCAAAGGCTGCAGGAGAGGGAAGCTGAACCTCAAAAGCTGAACCCTGAGGACAAGCTCACAGTATGGCTGGAGGGCTCCTTGGCTGCCAGCATTGCTGTCCTTCCATGGGGCCAAGAGCAGGGTGAGAAAAGGAGGGATGTGAAATGATGGAGCACGTCCTGAAGTCCTCACCTAAGAGGAAACATTCCCGCTCGTCTGAACCACTTCTGCCGACCCCCAGAAGGTGTCTCCACCGGCCCACGCTGATGCAGCACGTCCCGGGCAGGCAGCGAAGCCCCAGCCCAGCGCACCCTCCAACCGGGATTCTGCAGCNACTTCCCACACCAACCTCCCAAAATAGAGCAGATAGAAATCACACTGCTTCTGCAAACCACATGTGAGGAGTCACATGGGATGACACGGCCCTGCCAGCTCAGGCTGTGTAAGAGCCACCAACATCAGGACAGAGAGGTAATGATAGTGCCTGAGGTCCCTGCCAGCACCAAGGACGTGCATCAGAAGCCACCACCACCCCTCCACATTAAATGCAAGAGTTTGATGGAACATCCTGAGTTGGAAAGGACCCACAAGGATCATCGAGGCCAACTCCTGGACACTCAGTGCCAAGACTGCTTCCCTGGAGCATGGTACCACATGTGCAGCATCCTTGGCCAGGCCCCCAGGGACCACACATGGGACCACCCGTTAGGCACAGCCAGGGCACTGGGTGAAAACCAGCCTCCCAACAAAGCACCAACTCTTTCCAGCTGATCCCAGAACAAAGCACCAACTCTTTCCAGGTGATCCCAGAACAAAGCACCAGAGACCACACGCCCAGGAGGTATTTAAATGGCCTTACATGATGCACTTTGAATTTCTCCTGCAGGCAATCAGATGCAGATTGAAAGGGCGCTTTGGAGCAAGCCACGCACAGCTCAAGGATGTTTGCAAGATCTGATTTTTGAGTTCACTGAGAGTCCTCAGCTCCTGCTGAAACCCACAGACCACAACTGTACCATCGCTCTCAAGGAGAAAAGTCAGAGGAGGATCTGAGGCCCCTCAGGCTTCATCCAACATGGCTCATGCCTCTCCCAGAGTATTCCTATGGGATGTAGCTCATCCAGTTTTTCAGAGTGCAGATGCTAAAGTTCCTCAGCCACTTGGTCCAAGGTGAGTTGAACCAGGACCAGCCACAATCAGCACTGCAGGCTGGCACAGCAGGTCCTTGAACAGATCATCCTTAGGCAGCCGTACTTCCCTCTCTTGACAAGTTATGGCCCTGGAAGTAGTCTCCACTGACTTTACTGTGGTCATTCTGACTTGCACCGATTTTACAGATGACAGAAGCCATTAAGTCTTCTCCTTCCTCATGCTTTGCACTGCAGCCAGGGGATTTATAAGCATCAGGTGAGCTCCTGATTCTCTACGAGACAGAAAAATGCTTCTCCATCAGACTCCAGGCAAAGGTCCTTCTGAACAAATCAGTAGCTCTAACAGTAAATACAGTTTGTAGTCTTTGTTCAAAATTAAACAAGCCCCGACAGCTGTAATTTGGAGGTGCTATTTAAAGCAATCTTACCAGCTACTTCAAAAATCAGCTCTTCAAACAGATGACTATTGACTCCTGTAACAGAGAGCAAAGGAGGAGATATGTGTGCCAGCTGTCTCTGTGGCCAGGATCTGGATACTAACCATTTTAAGATGTCTTCATGGGGGCAGGTGCTGAGAGCTTGAAAACACAAAGAGTATGGCTGCAAGGGTTAACAACATTAGGAAGCAGTGGGAAGCCAAAGAGCTGGTTGAGCATAACCACCTGAGAGCAGCAGGCTGCTCCTGGTTGGATCTGACAGGCAAGCAGAAGGCTTCCAGCCATGGAAAGAGAGAGATTTTCAGTCTGTCCTCTTCTTAGGGCAAAGGCTGCAGGAGAGGGAAGCTGAACCTCAAAAGCTGAACCCTGAGGACAAGCTCACAGTATGGCTGGAGGGCTCCTTGGCTGCCAGCATTGCTGTCCTTCCATGGGGCCAAGAGCAGGGTGAGAAAAGGAGGGATGTGAAATGATGGAGCACGTCCTGAAGTCCTCACCTAAGAGGAAACATTCCCGCTCGTCTGAACCACTTCTGCCGACCCCCAGAAGGTGTCTCCACCGGCCCACGCTGATGCAGCACGTCCCGGGCAGGCAGCGAAGCCCCAGCCCAGCGCACCCTCCAACCGGGATTCTGCAGCAGGTCACCACGGGGCACGGCAGGAGAAGGTAAAGCTGCAACGATAATGAGCACAAAATGAAAAGCAAACAAAAAAAAGCTCCAGTTTAATATACTTCCTAGGGTCGAATCCCAAAATAAATCAGACACTGAAGCTCCACCCTGCTGAGTATGCCGGCATTGCCATCCATCTCCTGCCCAGAAGGAGCAGGGATCCTCACCCTGGCAGAAATGAGATTAAGGGTGTGTGGGGCTTTTACCCCATGTAAAAGCCGAGTTAACGTTGCTGCTGAGTTACTGTTAAAGGTCACTCACATGGTACATCAGAATTCCTCCCTGCTTTACCTAGGGTGAGGCAGGCATACTCCCAGGACATGTGCTCACAGTCCAATGGTCCCACAGAGCTCCTGGAGATGGGACAAGGGATGACCAGACAGGACTGACCTGGTCCAAGTGACACTGGGGACAAGTAGGTGGTGATGGAGGCCAGCAGGCAGGAAAGAGGTGACAGTTTCCAGTGAGAGGGAACACACAAAGCAAGCTCCCGGCTGGAAAGGTTTCCTGTGGAGGAGAAGGATGACTCTCCCGAGGGCAGAGCTGCTGAAAAGACAGCTTTGAGTCAGGCGCTGTTGAAAATGCATGGCAAGGCAGCTGGGCCCAGAGGACCCCTGGGGTGCCCGACCCCCCAGAACTCCCACCTCCCTCTGCTACATGAAGCACACAGTGGAGAGTAAATCAATCCTCGCTCCATCCCACACCACTAATTCTGGGATGGGCATCTCTATGGGCTGCTCTGCCCTTTGCTGAACCCCATTCAATCTCCCTGGAAGCTGAAGCCCTCCCCTCTCTCTGCTCCTGGCTGCCTCCCTGTCCCAGTCAGGGCATACAGATGAATGGTGACATATCCCTAACATCCCAGAGTCCTCACACCTTAACCCAGCTGCTAGTGGTTCTCTGAGTTGGCAAACACAATACACAGCAATCTGTCAGTTCAAGGAGCACGTGGACGATGCTCCTCATCCTAAGATTTAGTTTTAGGTTGTGCTCCCTGTCCAGGAACCACCTTGGGCTAGAAGGAATCAGCACAAAAATCCCCAGTGTAGACTTACACCAAAAAACTTGTAAAGATCTGGCACCTGGATTCAAATTTACAAGGGGCTTGAGCCTCTTCTTCTAAGAGTTTAAAGATTTCTCAGCTACCCTCTGAAGATAGGGAGGCACCACAAAAGAGCACAGCCATACTAGAAACAGTACTTTTGGGTAGAGCAGTGCCAGGGGTTCAGATGTATTTTCTCTTGGGAAAGCTGTTTGATGCACAGCTTGCAGAAAGCAGGAAAAGAAGGAAGGGTGACAAAAGATGGAGAAATTAAGAGAAATGAGGTCTGGGAGATTATGTCACCTTACTCATCACTGTCACATGCAGTGAGGGCTGTTCCGACCAACAAACCAAAAAGAAACATCAATGTTTTGTTTCATAAACAATAAAGCTCTGTAGAAACAGGCCTTGAGCCTCCTGCACCTCCTGCCCAGAGGGAATCCATGCAGGAGCCATCCAGGCAGCATTGGCAGAATGGCTTGGATAGGGAGAGGGATGCCCTTTGCAGAGCCTGTGTGTCTTGGGCTCCCATTGTGAGCCTTGGCTGATGAAGATGTGCAGAAAGCAAGGGCAGAAGCTGGCTGCTCCCCAGATTTGCAGCTGAACAGTGCTGGCAGAGCAAGAAGTCACCTTCCAGCCAGCATTTGCTGACTGGCTCCAAAATCAGAAGGCAATTCCCACCCAACTNGTCCTGATGGCACAGTACAAAGCCAGGGAGATGGTCAACCACCTGACAGCACTTGGGATATGCAGTGCTTTCCCCCCAGGCAATGCTTTCTCCTTCGCCTCCTGTGCCCTCAGTTCACCTCTCCAACACCCCAGAGCTGCTCCCCAGTCCAGTGAGGAATGACAGCTCTCAGGGTCTGTCACCCTCATGCAAAGGAGGCCACTGTGGCTCCCCAAACCCAACTGTAAGAGTTGAAGTGACTCCCATGCAGCAGTTCTGGGCTCCAACTTCCCTTGTAACATCTCGAGTCAAAGTCCTCCAGGTGTGTGACAGTGGGTAGAAGCCCTGAGGCAGAAGAAGCTGCCTCAAACATGCTGTAGTGCTCCCAGAGCTCAACCAGAAGGTGCCATGCCCAGGCCTGGGGCAGGCTGGCTGACTTGCCAGCCAGAGAGCTGGGAAAAGAGCAGCACCATGCTGGAAGAAGCAGAGAGATGGAAGGTGCATGGTGACCATCACTATGCTGAAGGTAGGAAAGAAAGAAGTCCACAGACACATTGAAAGTAGGAAATCATCACCATCTGTCTTTGTCCTGACAGAGCATCACTGTCCCACATCTCATGTCCATCTTTGTGTCTCTACTACAGACGTGGTAACAACATACACTGGCTGACAATCCCCTCCTTGGCGAGCATCTTATTTACTTTTCTTTCTGCCTGAATGAAGCAAGTAGCAAATTTCCAATTCTCCCTTGCTTCAGCTCCCCAGTGCCTCTGCCTATGAGTAGAGAGACCCTCTGCAAGCTGTCCATGGCAGTCACATGGCCACCCCACAGGTGATCCCTGCCCAGCACCTAGCACTTGCTCCAAGAGCCTCCAACTCTGAGAAATAGGAAACCACTTCTCTGTTACACCAAGCAAACCACTGCTCTGCTGCTGCCAAACCTCCTGCAGCCGAGGGACACATCAGCAGCATCTTCCCTTCACAACTCAGCCCTCCTTTTCTAAGTTACCCAGGGAATTTAAGCAGGGAAATAGCACCCATGGGGCTACCAAAGCCCAAAACATAGGACCCTAAGGAGCTGAGAGCTCCAGGGACAAAAAGGGGGTGTGCGCTACTGTCACTCATCTGAGACTCCCCAGCATCAGGGGCATGGGGGATAAATGCATTTCTGATGGATGTTCCCAATGTTCCTGCCTCTCCCTGCCAGTGGCTGACAGAGCACTGCTGTCAGATTTCTGCCTTGCACTCTTTTTCACTGTCTGCATTTTCCATTTCTTCCTTGTTATGAAAACAACAAAGCAAAACCCCATCAACTATAACTCAGAATTGGGTTTTTTTGGTCAGCACCAAGGCTGGGATCTGGCTCGCAGAGTCCCTGCAGTGACACCTGCCTGGGGACATGCAATGAGAGAGGACAGAGACAGGAGAAATCACTAATGCTATAGGAAGACCCACTAGGGAGGAAAACGGCTCCTGTTCAAAACAAATTGGCCAAGAAAATCCTGAATGGAAAGAATAATTTTCTACACGTTTAGCTCAACAAATCCTTTCCCCAAAGAATCTACTGGCAATTCATTACCCTGGATCTGTAGCCAAGACGTTCCCACTGTCCAGAGATGTCAGATCAACACACAAAGGTGGTTTGACATGTGCCACGGAGGTGCAGAGCTCCCTGCTGATCCATCCTGGCACATGGACTGCTCAGTGCCTGTTAGCTGTGTCCCAGGGAGGGAACACATCTTGCAGGGGGAACAAAGAGATGAGGCAGGAACAGCAATGATCAATGCAAATGACAAGGCATGGGTCCTGAATAAAGGATGAAAGCTCTAGAGAACAACTACATTTGGGCATGAGCCTTTGGCAGCCTCTGTCACAGGTCTCTAAGAATATCCTTGTGTATCCTTTGTATTGAATGTCTTCCTTTTGAGGGGAAACCCAAAGAAAGCTGAGGAGCTGGTTACTGCCCTTAGAAAGGGGACAAATTAGTCTTTCAAGAAGAAACCTTGAAGGTAAAAAATAGGACAAAATATTTGAATTGCCTCCAGATTTAGTATCTCCTGTGGGGAGATTCTGAAGATCCATTCCAATGCTATAGAAAACCTCTTGGTGCAAAGGCTTAACTCAGCTTTGAGCTATCATAGATCCAAGAGAGATCTGTGAAGAGAGCCTGTTCTCAAGTCTGTCTCTAACCCTCTAGGTGTAGACAAAGAGTAACCAAGAGAGATTCATGGCTCCACAGTGTCAGAGAAGGGGCATGGATTGGCACAGGTTGGGCACGTCCAACCCCACAGCCACAGCTGGACTCTGCTGCTTCTACCATTGCTCTGCCCAAAGCAGCAGCAGGGACTGGAGAGTGAGGAGGAAATAATGGGTTGAACAGTTGGAAGAAAAAAAAAGATCTAAGCACACAATAGTCTTGTCCAGGCAGAAAAAAACCCATTTTTCTCTCCCGGACAAAATAAATGTGTGTGTCTGATGGACGCTGGGAGGCTCAGCTGATGGGCTCCAGCAAGGTTAGATGTATGGATGCTTCAGCTCTACTGATCTCACCTTCCTGAGTCTTGATACTTGATTCTCTTGAAATCATGTCAGACTGAATTAGTTTATTCTGATCACTTAGAATACCAACAGTGCTTAATGTGGACCAGAAATAATATCTGACATGCTGCCCTTCTGCCTGGCTCTTGATGAGCAATTTGAGGTGTTAATAGCTTGGAGACCATCTTCATTTGCAGCTCTGCCATGCACAATCACATGGTGGCTGCTGAGGGACCCAGAGAAAATACATTACTGCTTAATTAACATGCAGAGCAGAACAGGGAGCTGTCACAGCATCCCCAGCAGGAGAGAGCCAGGGAGGGGGCCATGCCAAACCCTTTGGAGCAGAGGCTGCTCTCCTGCCAGATGCTTGGGACCCTCAGCTGCCACCAACTCAGCAGGCTCATCAGGTGACTCAGCATCAGGAGGAGCAAGTGCCTGCAGGCTCAGGTCCAGCAAAGGCAATTGAGGGGGAGATGGGGTGATTAAAAGCTGAGCACTGATTCAGCATTCCCATTTCCAAAAACCTAAATTGGTTCCAAAAAATGGGAATAAAGAGAAACAGGCAAGCGGCCAACAAGTGGCCCCAGAGGAAATTAATTCCTAGCGGACCTCACTGAAATGTGCTTGTTTCTCTGTTATTATAAAATATAGGCATTGTTCTAGCATCAAAATTAGATTTCCCCTTTAGGTTGTAATTAAACCCTAATTTAATTTGGCAGAAGATAACAGGGGCTTCCAAGCAGAGCTGACAGCCCTGCTCCTTCTTCTCCACCTCCCTCCACCTGCTTTTGCCAACTTTTCTCTGCATTCCAGGGTGTGCTCATGAAGGTGCTGTGCATCAGGAAGGGCCACACAAAAAACTTGTTGGGATTTGATAAGACTCAGCTGGAAATGGGATGCCCCAGTGCCCAGGGCTTCTCCTCTAAGACCTCCTCAGAGCCATAGCTGATTTACAGCTCCCAAGAGGCTGTGTCCTCTGAACGAAACTGTTTCTGGATGGGCCCTCTTCTTTGTAACAGCAGCACTTCAATGCCCAGTGGTTAACTTGGCTTCGTTTCTGGGGCATTATGGAAAAACCGTTCACTTCTGTCATGAGAACTGCCCAGCTCACACTTCTGCACTCTGCAGAGAGGTCACAGCAGGAGGAACTGCCAGAAATGTGTTTATAGATGTGCCCCAGTATGAGTGCAGGATTGCTCTTGGGCTTGGGAAGCACAGCTCAGCCCTGCATGGACCTGCGTCCAGGGGTGCTCTCCCCAACAGCTGCAGCCATTCCTAAAGCTGCAGAACCTGCTGATCTCTGTCAAACACCAAAGAGCTGCTCTGTGAAGCTGAGTGTGTTTTAACAGGTGTTAAAGGTGGTCTTTGCCTCAGGCCACAGAGGTCTGAGAAAGCAGCTTTCCTTCCCAGGGGAACCAGTTTGGGGGTTACACCAGCATCAAACCGATGGAGATCACCTATTCCCTGAGCTTCCAGCCTCATCACGGCTGGCCAGTGTTATTTCCACAAGGAAAACTCAGAAACACTTTGTCAAATTCCAGGCACACAGCCTTGGTCTTTGCAAAGTACAAACGGGACATCAGGAAGAAGAGCTTTAAGCAGAGGGCAAAGGTGCACATACCTTATGGTGTTCACCTGGCTGTCCGTCTGGAATGACCAGTGGTACTGGGCAGGAATTGGGCTGCAGTTGGTCATCTCCACATGCAGCACTTGTTTAGTGCCATTCACGATGCAGCCGAAGTCCAGGGCCTTGGTCTGGAGATGGAGATTTGGGAAGTAGACTTCTCCCCGAACAGCAATGTGCTCCCTATGAGGATGCTCCATGAAGCACATCCTGAGAGCTCTCTCTGCCACCCGGCTGTTCAAATTGTTCTCATAAGCTGGGTTAAATTGGATGCAGAGATGAAGTTCCTCCCCTACATCCAGCGTCATGGGCTGCAAGGAGATGAAGAGCATTAACCACCTTTGTGATCAAGTCCCAAGGTCTGACAGCAGGAAACAGTAAATGTTCAAAGCGTGACCCCAGCGTGGGCTTCTCAGTTCACCCTCTTCTCTTTACAGCGAGGCTCTGACTGCAGGCACCGCGCTCTGGTCCGAGATTCTCTCAGGCTCACGTTTCTGTGCTCAGCAGCAGTACAAGGGGATGGCTGCTGGAGAGCTGGGATGCTTTCCAGGAGACAGCTTTACTGCATGGCTTGCCCCGACCTGCTTTCCTGCTCCCTTCTCCTCATGTCTTAGAGCCAGCATGGATGTTACCAATTCAGATAAGATTTTGGTTCCTTCAGCAGCTCTGCTGATGCAGCTCAGGCCAATCCACTGCTGACACTACAGAATAAACTTCTAAACTCGAGGACCTCCCAATAGAAATGCACCACTGCATTCAAACCTCCTCTTCAAGCCCCACTGAATGAGCCCACAGATGCTCACCTTGGAATCTGCAGGGAGGGGCTGCTGGTTCACATCACAGATTAGGAATGGCTGCTTCAAGTCCATCACAATGCTGAGTGGCAGGGAAGAGAAGTTTTTAAATACAGTGGCTTGGACTGAAGAGTCAGGACAACACTGGGTTGCTACAGAAACAGGAGACAAGAGAAAACAACCTCAAGTGGCCATAGACCTCCTTCCCCTTCCGATGCATTTCACATTTTTCAACCCCCAAAGCACATACAAGCCTGACAGACATGTCAGTAACATTTGCAGTGTGGATCCCGCTTGGATTTGCATGCCCGGCTTCTCCCATGCCTTGCTACAGTGACCTTCACTCCACAAAAAGTGCAGAACCACCAGTGCACTTTCAAGGCTTCCCTCTCTTGATGCCCAGACAAGGTAACTGACCCTGTGAAATACTGGGGGGACCTTTCTGACAGCTGCTTCTCCTCTGGGAAGAGACAGACTTCTTGTTCACTCTAATGCTTTCAGTTCCCTTAGGCAGAGTGCATGAGATGATCTGGGAGGCAGTAGCTGCTGTTAGATAAAGCAGAGCAGAAAAATGAGGATGATAGTTTAGCCTGTCTAAATGACTTTGAAGACAGGGCAACATTAGGCAGGCAACTGGAAGTGTTTGAGATGTGCAACAGCTGAGCTGGGGATTTCCAAGGACAAAGGCTTAGATGAAGCAGTTTCTCCATCATCAATCAGCAGTCATTATTTCCTCTTTTCTGTAAAATGAAATGATCTTTTCAGCATAATGCTTACAGAAATTTGTAGAAATTTGTACAGAAATAAAAAAAAAAGAAAAAAAATCCATATATGAGGGAAACAGGTGATAGAAAGGTCAGTGCCAGCAAACCCTCTCTTGGAAGCAGAGGGGAAAGAATCCATGTGAAAAAGCCAAATAACCCAAATAACCAGCCTGCCTTCAGGTAAGGAAGGGATCACTTGTTCCTAGGATGCTCAGTGGCCTTCTAGGGCTGGTTTTAAAAGAAACCTCCTCAGGAACAGAGATGACTTGCTCTTCACAGGAAAACACTCTGCTTAAGCTGGATACTCAAGACCTTTTCCTGATTTCTCATGGTTCTGCTTCCCCAAATTCCTCCCTTTGTTTCTCACTCCTCCCTCTGATACAACACCTCAACCCAACTCTTCCTCAGAGCCTACAGACTTGACAGTCATCTGTGTTGCACATGCAATGCAGGGAGTTGGGCTGCTGACCAGCCTGATGACTAGGAATCTCTCTGGACCCAAGGAAAATGGAAAGCCCACACCCAGGGGAGTCAGGCTCTGCAGGAGCCAGGTAGCCACAGCTGAACTCTCAGATTCTGGATTTCCAGGCAAGACATCCTCACCAGTGCCCTGATCACTCTGTTTCCCTCTTCAGCAAAACCTTTGGGCTCAGAACTGCACAGGGACAGTCCCACTGCAGGTGACTGAGCAAGTCTTCCTCAGGCTACCACTGAGGCCACCCTTTCTCAGAACACCAGTATCAGCCAGAGCTTCGTGCAGACACATTCCACATTCACTTCCACATGTGTGCCCAATGGTCCTGGAGCCAGGGAATGCACACCAGGCTTAGCTGGCAGCTCCTCTGCAGAGCTGCATTTCCCCTGGGAAAAAAGGTCCAGGCAGGAGAACACCCCAAGACTCTGCTAAAATCTCCCCCTCTGAGTTGCTCTCCAAGGGTGCTGCAAAACCTGGCTGCCCTTGGGACACCAGGGCTGGCTGAGAGACTGGGGTGAGCGGTTATGGAAATATTGACAGAAGTCAAGTTGTCAATTATAATGATCCCTGGGAACAGTTTCCCACGTGGATGGACATCACACTGATCATTAGAGCTGGCACACTGTGTTTTCCCCCTCCAGGACTCAGGGCTCGACCAGCCCTCTCTGCCCATGTTTGTTTGTGGAGGAAAAGCGGTGCTGCTCCCAGACACTCCCACCCTTCACAGAGCTTTTGTTTTACTCCTTGCTTCTCCTGAATAAAGCACTGGAGATTTGTTTAATTTACTTCCTGCCTGGGCTTCTAGTCTTAAGTGTAACTTACTTTCCCTGCCCTTCCTTTCTGCCTCAGCACACAACACTGGTAACCTCCTGTTTGCCCCGAAGGAGCAATATTTCCGTCAGCCTGTATTTTGGGATCAGCACTGGGTTTTGGTAGCTATGGAAACACAAAAAAGCCTTAGCAACTGATGGTGGCCAGCAAGGAAAGCAACTGGTGCTGCCATGGAAACTTGTGGCCTTGAAACAGNTGTTGTCCTTTGTCACTTGAAACTGGTAACAGCAGGAAGTAGAGCTAGAAGAGAAGCAGAGATGGAAAACGTCATGGGAGCTGCTATTTCTCTGTGGTCATTCAGCTTCAGCACTCTGGTGAGGTTCCCTGACTGCACACTCTGCAATGAAACTTCCACCCAAAAAGCTGTCTGAGCTCAAAGCTTCAGCCACAGCCAGGTCTTGGCTGCCCTGGAGTTTATCACCACCCCGCAGCTGCTCTGTTGGCATACAGCCAGGGAAAGTCTTCATGAAAAGCATCTTCTCAGTTGCTGCCTCATCTCAGAGCATCACCAGCCTTTGCTGCTTAACACTCTGAGGGTTTTTCCAAAGTGCTTCCTGCAGGTCTCACTGTACCAGACACTGAGCTGGCTGCAGGCAGAGGGAGGAACAACTTCGCTGCCATTTCACCTTTTCTTTGGGAGCTGCTGCCTCAGGTGGCTCCCTCTGAGTGTGCTACTGAGGAGCTGCAGGGTACAGAGACTCATCTGGTGATCTGAGCACCACTTGCCTCACTGGTGGAGCCCTTGCTGTGGTACCCCCTCATCCTCTCAGCTCTTAAAGAGCATCCAACCCTTATCACTCCCAACATCTCACCCTTTGCCAGAACAGTGCAGCTGGGTTTGTGTTTTACAAAGAGAAATGAACTGTGAGAATACAGGGTCAACAGAAGTTGCCCCAATATGAAGACGGCAGCAAGACCAGTCTGGCTACTGAGGGAATGGAGTGACAACAAGAGATTAATAACTCCAGCTAGACAGAAAACAAAATGAATGTTCAATGGAAATTGATTCCTTCATGTAAAGAAACCTTAACTGCAGGCTAGTCTGGAGCTGTTATTTTACTCTCAATAAATCTGAGCATGACCAGGAAACAAATTGTTCCTGGAGCAGTTACTGGTTTTTTGAAAGGCACAGAAAATGTGGCTGTCTACTGCCAACACAATCAATGGTATAGAAGAAAGTTGCTCTGGAACAGACTGTTAAGAACTGATGTGTACCAGCTTAATATAAAATGGTTTATGTTGGAGACAGCAATGGATGAAAGCTTGGAGAAGCTCTGGGTAGGTGCAGAATTTGTGGCTCTGGGAACACCCAGAGTTCCCCAGATCCCATCTCAGCTCACCCAGTAGTAGCTCTGCAGCTGACAGCCCTGGCAACAACCCTAAACCAAGCAGGTGGGCACAGATGGGAAGAGGCAGAGCATGATGACACCAAGCAGACTGACATTGTCCACTCTGTTGTGTAGCCAGTTTGTGGCTGCACAGAGCAAAGAACATGCTGGACTAGGATCTGCCTCTCTGCAATGTCCCTGCTTATGTGGATGGCTGGTGGGTATATATTTAACCCCCCAAAATCTATCCTAAATGCTTAAAGTAGGATTAACCTACTCTTTCTACCCAAAAATTTAGGTATTGGGAGGTCTGTGGATCCTCTTTGCAGCCAGGGAAAAGAACAGGCACCTCGAGAAGACAATTTTTGTCCCAAGAACTCTCCAGCACAAAGCAAAGAGCAGTTTGAAAAGGCTCCTCTTTCTCCCATTTACAAGAGCGTGTCTGATTTCAGACACAGGCAATAGGATCAGTGAAGCCCCTCCTTCGAGCTCACCTCAGTTAACACTCTCAGTGCATCTTGCCCAACCTCAGTGAGCTTTTTCTCTCCCTTTTGGAGCTGGTCCTGCAGTCATCCTGGCTTGTCTGTGCTTCAGGCTTCTGCTGTGGAAGAGACAGAGAGGGAACAGGCAGAAGAAAAGAAGAAAGAGCCACTAGGTCTGATCTGATAAGCACAGCCCGGCAGGGCAGCTGGGGAAGAACAAACCAAGGAGGATACAGGGCAAAGACAAATTCTGCTGCTCCTCCCTGACTCCCAGGCAGAGGGGAAATAAAACAGAACCATTCATTTAGCCAAGGAGCTGCCAAGAAGCTACCACCAAGGTTTGCACTGTTGTGAGATGATAGTCCATGGGGAACAGAAAAGCAAGCAATGTTATTGCAAAGAGAAATATGGTTATACTGGTAATGTAGCATTTTCCAGCCAGACACTGCTGGGACATGCTGTTTTCCTCCATTTGTTACTTGATAAAGTGAGGAAATAAATGTATTAGAACTAAAGACAATTCAGTGGCAATTTAGCAACTGGTTTCCATTTCAGTGGCTTTCGAGGGTATCTAACAACTTTCAAATGGCCATCACATGTTTCTGAGGGAATCTCTGGCTTCAGGCAAACAGAGCTGGGACCTTGTTCATTGAAGAAGATCTAGTCTGAAAGACTACAGCAAAACTGCTCCTTGCTGAGCCCACAGGAGAAGCAGGAGCTGAGACATCTCCTACCTGAAGTGGGGTCCCAACTTGAGCTCTGGAGTAAACAGTTTGTCAGTGACAATTGTGGTGCCAGTGCCCACAGCCTGGACAGGGATGATGTCCATATGGCTGTTCTCAGTGAACAGCTTCACCTTGTCCTGGAACTTGTCTGTGTCATTCAGGTTTGCTGTGACAGTCACAGACACCTCAGACTTAGGGGGGACCATTCCTTTATTGGGTTCAATCCTCCAGCATGAGCGTTTGCCAGCCTGTAAGACAAGCCAAACACAAACTTAGGATGGAAACCACAGACCTTGCTCTGCTGTGAGGTGCAGGAAACAGGAGTAAAGAGAGGATAAAAATCATAAAGGCTTTATTTCCCTCAGTCTAAGCTATGGAGTCTGGCAACAGCAACTCTCCAAGAGCTTATACAACCTATATTTTACCCTCCTTTAACAGACTAACGTCATTAGCCCAGTTTTGCTCAACCCAAGGGATGCTCCTCCTCAGGAGAAGGTTATTCCCCCTCCAGTCTCTCTTTGGAGTGCTTGCCAAGGGAAGCTATTTACTCTCTCCTGGCTTCCTGACAGTGGAGCTGGGTCTGCACAAAGGCTCGAGGCCGGAGGAAGCCAGGACTGCTCAAATCCCACCCCAGCAGCCACACAGCTGGAGGACACTGCTGAGAGCCTGAAGAATAACTCTGCAAAGCCAGCTGAGCAAAACCCCAACACCAAAGTCTCCTTTCCCAAGGGGCCGTCAGTGCTTCTCAACAGCCCCTGAAGGACCGAGGCCCTCGCTTCCCACTGATCATCGGCTGCAGAGAGGTGCCCCAGCGCCCTCTGCTTTGGAAAAGTCAGCTCTAAATGGTTATAGCAGGGCAGGAAAGCAGTAAGCAGAAAAAAGCCTGCAAGACATGCCCTGTGGGCATGGCATGGCCTTCCTAAGCATTCTCCTCCTCTGGTTTCTCATGGACCTCCCTCTACAGATGGGGCAAGAGAGCTGGAACTGCCATGGGGAGGGAGCAAAGGCCTTGCACCTGCACAGCTCTACTGACACAGCTGTGCAGGTCAGGGCCCGGTACGAGCGAGTAAAACCCATCCTTTACACGCCAGGCACCCAGCCAAGGTGCATTGCTCCCTGCAGAGGTGGAAAGCAGCATTTCAGTGTGGAGTCAGGGAAAGCTGCCCTGGCAATCCCCCACTTTGGGACTACATTTATCCCCCAAACACTTGGAAAAGCAGCAGGAGGAAAATTCACCCCACTCCTCCTTGGCCCAGGAGGCTGAGCCTGGACTCTCACACAACGCCCAATGCTTTATCCACAAACACAAACAAGTCCACAGTGTCAAGGCTGGCTTTAACCAGCTTCAGAAGTTCAACCCACCCAACATGGAGAAGAAAAAACTCCTCCCAAGCCTATTTGCAAGTCTTTCACAGATCCCTCCTCCAGCACCATTAGACTAATGCTCTACTCACCACTGTATTCAAATTAAGGGACCAATTTTTCATCTGCCTACAGTGACATAAATGCAGAGGAAATAAGTTGTCTTGAACAGAATGAGTTCAGCTTTACAGCAGGAAACTGAGGGAAAGTGTGGCCCAGCAGATGCTGGGCATTTCATGGCTGCAGAGTTTTTTTGTCCCCACTGGAGATCCCTGCAGTGAATACAACTCATCTGCTCCCCAGGAGAAGAGAAATGAGATGAAGAAGAAAAGCAAACTGCTCTGTACAATGATATCTCTCTCTTTAACAGCCACCTTCTGTCCTCATCCTTCCTCTGCCTGCTTTCAATCAAAGAAATCACCCTCAAAAACACAAGAATGGCTTCTGTACTTGATCATCTGGTACATGATTTCAACTTGTGATTTTGGAAACAAAACAGTGCTCCTTCAGGAATATCCTGAGTAACCCAGCTAACAGCCTCACACCAGTGCAGATCTCTCACTCACACGATGCTCAGGGCTGGCAGAGCTAAAGCCCTCCCACACACCAGGGAAGCTTCAGCCCCACTGGCTGGACTCTTCCCATACCTCGATATCCTGGGATCCCAGGGAGCAGATGGTCCCTCTGCAGGGACTTATGTTAAATTCCCCTGGCTTCATAAAACCTTGAGCTCCCTTCCTCCAGGATGGGTGAGTGATTCTGAATATCTGAAGAGAGCTGCAAATGCTGGGCTCTCCTGAGCCATCCTCAGGAATGCGGAGATTGAAAGCCATGGGTGCCAGGGAGGTGTTGGACAGGGAGCACCTCAAGGTGCGAGGAAAGCCTAAGAAAATGACACAAATATCCATTTAGGCATCAATATCTCATGATTCCTGGCGTGAATGTCCTGGTAGGATAAAACTGTGCTTGGATTTTAGCTCTTTCTTATCTGAACTACAGCTCGCCTCAGTTCCCTTTGACGCTGATCCCAGCCTTGGAAATGCCCAGTCTTAGCCCTGCTGAACACCACAAATTTCTCTCTCTCTGCTAGGGAGGAGCTCTCTCAGATGCTTCAAATCAGCACCAGTTCTTTCTCACTGATGAGTGTGCACCTAAACTGACCATTTTCTCTGAAAATTCAATCTGTAAAATTCCCTGTTAACTCCACCAACACTCCCACCATTTTCAAGATGTAAAAGCAGTGATTTGTCATCAAGAAGAAGCTACAGTAAAAAAAGGGAGGATGGAATTAGGAACTAGAACATGATGCAAAGCACCCTAAAGTTTCTCTAGGCAGGATTGATCCTTACAGCATCTCCTGATTTGAGGCAACCAGACTGAGCTCATGACAACTCACAGCCCACTCCACTGGAGGCAAACCTGAGCCTTGCTTTGAGATCAGCAATTAGGAACCACCACAAACGAGGACACCACACCCACACTGCTCACTGGCTGTGATTGCTGCCCGCAAAGGTTTACGCCAGTTCAGCTCCGAGACTTGGTTTCCACAATGGAAATCCAGGGGTACAACCACACCTCGCGGGGATGTCCTGCAGAGCCAGGACACCAGCCCACAGCCTGCTCTGCAGGGGATATATGGCTTGGCTGGCCAGCTATGTGTGGAGGAGACATCTCCCACAGCCTGCTTACCAAGAGTCGTTTGAACACAGATGGGGAAGAAAAACCAACTGCAGGCACAGCCCAGAGCTTCTCCATGCCCATCAACAGTGACCACTGCCAGCTCCAGCAGTGACTAAAACAGAGAGGCAGGTGGGGCACAGAAAGGACAGACACAGATTTCACAATCCCAAATGCCACCTAGGTCACCAGATGCAGACAACAGTCAGCAGCGCAGTTAAAAGAAACAAAGATACAACAGCTGCCTTCAGCTGAAGAGGCCTTAGAAATGAAATCAGATTAAGCAGGATGAATCTCCTATTACAGAACCATATTCCTGCCTGGTGCCTTTCTTATTATTTCACTTATTCAAAAGGAAACAAGAAGTGGCTCAGCGGTGATGCAGGGAAGGGAGGAAGCAGCTCAGGAAAGGTAATGAGTTTTCTTAAAAAGTCCATGAACAGCATGAAAACACAGAGGCATCCTGGGTGCAGAATGATAATGGCCCTTCAATCAATCCACAATTGATTTCACATTTAAACTGCAGATCATCTCAGTAAAAAGCCTTTTGTGAGCCTGAGATGGAGAACTGGAATCTGCATTTCAAAGGCAGTGCTCTGGATGCTCAGCCACCGGCTCTCTCAGCAGAGCTGGGCTTTTAGTGGGAAAGGAGCTGGGCTGATGTAGGAGACGCAGGTGCCTGAGGCAGACCTATTGCTAGGGCATCTGACCTGGTCAGTGATGAGGTGCCCTCACAGCACTAATTAACATCCCACACTAAATGTCAGGTGGGTAAATGATGCCCTTGCCTTGCAACAGGAACACGTGCCCGGAGCAGCTATAGACTGGTAATGGCTTAAGCTCCCCTCTCCTGCTGTCCCATCCCCTGGGCCCTCATGGCACAAAGACTTTCACAGTCATTCTCCTGGCAAGGATCAGGCAGAGAAGACTATGAGGGACACCAGAAAATACTGAGTTTTATTCTTTTGGTCGTACTTGATCTCATGATGGCAAAATGCTGCCTAAGGCACCAGCAGCCCTGGAGTTAACACCCTGAAGAGGCTGTTGTGGAGGAACACGAGTGACGGATGCTCTTATGTTCAAGTGCTCCATTTCAGCAACACACAAACCTCTCACGCTGTGGTGCAAGCCCAGGGCACACTCACCAAAGGAGACATCACCGAAGTGGAGGGCGGGCACATCGAAATGGAAAGTTGGTCCTATGACGAAGCCCCTGCGAGGACAAAGGCAGGGAGGCAGTGGCTTTGTTAAAGGGAATTGCAAAGGGTTCGGCTGTCGTTAGGGCTGGGGTGGATAAAAGCTGCTGTCAGAGCCACCCTGGGTTTCAAATCAACCCAGCACTCTGTGCTCAGCACAGCACCCATGTGGACAGGAGGCAGCCAAAGCAAAGTGGTCAGCAGCTGATGGGGCTTAGGGCACCACGGCAGGCAGGACATGCCCCCGAGCTGCTGCTGGCCCAATGAGGGATCCTAAACACACACCCAGAGATGCCTATGGGCCTCAGCTTCCCCATCTGTAATGCTGCAGACACAGCGGTGTCCCCACATAAATGGACTCACTGTAACCGGCCTTCCCAGCCACAGATTCCCTGCTTTGATATTTCTTATCTGGAACTGGTGTTTCCATGGAGGATCTTTCTCAGGAGATCTTGACACACACAGTCATTACAGGCAGGTTTTTGAGACAAGAATCCAGGGGGGCCTCAACCATCCATTGCAGCAACAGTTCTACACAGAGGACAGATGAAAGGACCAGCTTGTCACCAGTGCACCAGCTGTCACAGCCACGAGCAATGGCTTAAACAACCGAACATGGGTGTCCTTAATCCAACACACCACGTCACATTCAGCAGACAGGCTCCAAACTGCAGAAGTCACCAACATCCACTGAAATCAGCACTTGATGCTGCACAAGACTCACAGATTTACTTCATGTTTGATGCCAATCAATGCCCACTCTGCCTTTTAGTTAAAAATCAGGGGCCACAGTGAACTGTGCCTTCTATTTTATTCACAGGACTGCCACTGGCTCTTGCTCTACACATCTCGACAAGCAAAACCTGCCCTTGCTCAAGGAGAAAGCTGCTTATGCAATAAGATCCCGTGACCAGTTTGGGGGAGGGACAGAGGAGAATAAATTATTTGATTGTGAAATGTTCCCTCTTCATTTAAAAAGAAGAAAAAAAAGGCAGCACTTTTCTGCAAACAAAAAGCCAGCATAATTGTTTCTCTACTGAGGTCAGACCTGCTCACCACTCTTCTCCTGCAAAGTAATAACCTTCTTGTTATTTTTTATCAATTTCCCTTATCCTATTGGTAAAATCAAGTTCAGATTCCTTTCATTTCTCTACTGACTTGATCCAGTGCCTCCCAACAGCAGCAGCCCAGACACAGCCAGCTCCAAAGCTCCAGAGCATCCAGCTGCAGCTTTCCTGCCGACCCCATGTTATCCCACCAGCCCGTGGCTCGGATGTGCTGGGACAAGCCCTCACTGAGCCCCTGAGCTGAGGTTTACCTGCAGTCTAGCTGCTTAGCACAGCGCTAACAGTATCATTTACTCATTCACCTTTTCTCATGTAATGAAAATAATAAATTGATAGAGAGAAACAAGGTATCAGCATCAAAAATGCATAGAGAGCACAAACTTTTGGTAAGAAAACAACTCTGTGTATCCTTCCCTGCTAGAAACAAGTTTTTGAAAGTGTCTGGCATGATGTAGTGCTTCATTTTCTACCTCTTTCGGTTGCTCTCTCTTATTTTTTTTGCGGACTTGACACCATTGGGTTGGAGACAAATAGGTAGAAAATTACTTTCCTTCCCTTCCAGAAATGCTTTGTTCTTTCTAGAGCCAGAGATATACACCATGGCTGAAGTGTGCTGAGGGACTGGCCAGCAAGGGAGAGCACTCCCAAGCCCTTTGAGAGGGCCAGTGCTGAGCCAGGAGGATGGACGGCTTTCCTCTGACTCCCAGGAACAGGCAGGAGGCACCTGACTGAAAACCATTTGCAATGGACTCGAACTCAAATGCAGCCAGTTTGCTGCAGGTGCTTTTGGACAGCCTGAGCACAAAGGTGATTTGTGTCTGGGACTGGAACAAAAGCCTCTGAACACGCAGCTTTTTGACCCAGTGTTGCTTTCATGTGCCAAGGGGTTTTGCAGGAAGCCTCCCAGCTGGTCTCCAAGGGAGGCTGCCAAAGAGGAGGGATTGGGGTTTCATGAACAACAGACACACCTTTCCGACCCCATCAAAAAGATCCAGTTTCCAAGAAACCCCCCAAATTTGACTAGTATCACAACTGCCCGAGTTGCCAGGAATTCCACAGGTCCACAAGGCTCACTGCTGTCCCTGAAGCCACCAGGATCCATCCCAACCCTGCTGCTCACCTCACAGCTGTGGGCTGCTCTGACAAAAACCTCCCCGATGTCCAGTTCCTCAAAGCTGAAGTGGAGCTGGGGCCCGAGGCCTTCCCCCATGAGGAGCAGGGGCAGCCTGGTCTCACAGCCTGGGGAGAGATTTCTATTTCAGTACAGCAATTCCCTCTGCTATCCTGCACTTTCCAGGCTGCCTCAGTGCTAGTCCCTGACTCTGAGCTGCCTGGGACCAGCTCCTGATGTTCCAGGAGAAGATATAGACCCCTCTCTTCCCTCAGGAGATATGCCTTGGATCAGGCTTCCAATTTCTAACCCACCCCTAGGGCTGGTTTCCAAGTTGGCCACCAGTTTTCACTCTGAAGAAGCAATGCTGAGTTTAAAATGATCTCTGATTTCCTTCCCATGCAGTCAAAGGAACTTTGAAATCCGTTCAGTAAAGGCACAAAGCTCGCAAAGAATTTGGCATTGCTGCCTGGCTTGCAAGTAAATCAGGATGTAGGTGACACAACAGCACAGGACTTTGTTGCCAAAGTCCTCAGCTTCTCTGCTTTTCAGTATCTTGTTGACAGAATCTCCCCATGTTTTGTGACTGGCTTCGAACAAAATTCTCATCCGACCACATCAATAAACAGAGATTCACAGTTTTTCATGATGTAGGACATCACAACATAAAGGAGTAATCAGTATTTGGGTTTTTTGAGCAACTAAGAAAGTTCATTTTGAGCTTCAGTATTTGCTATGAGCAAATTTCTAACCACTTCTTCACTGCTGGCTTTGCTAGTTGCCCAGAGCTGATCAATTCTGTCTATCACCTGATCCAGAAGTACCTGTCAAGTAATTTATGGAGGCACCTTCAGTAAAAGTGGAGGCCAACAAAGCCCCTTTCCAGTGGGGCAGGAGATCCAGCTGCACAATGCACTGCACTGGGTAAAAGCTTCCAGATATCTGCAGCATGGGACACACAATATCTGCAAATCCTCATCCCAAGGATTTGGGACTAACAGAGAAATGCCTGAGGAAGGCAGTCACATTTCTTGAAGGGATTAAGAAGCAAAAGTAAACAACTTGCCAGTTAAATATGGCTGTTTTCTTCAATTATTTTTGCACTCAGGGACCATGACTCTGGGACAATTCCCACCCTGACAATCTACTGGATCAGCTCTGATCTGTAAGGAAATGCATCATTTAAATGACTGCTTGAGATCCTTTTCCAAGGGGCCAATGGAGGAGTTAAGCTCTCCCAAGGGCCTCTCAGGGTCATTTCAGGAACAGGCTCCTTTTTCTCAACACACATAATTTGCTCTGGTTCCTCTAAGCCCCAGACCAGCTCAAGGCTTGCATGCAAGTAGTTTTCCTCTTTCTCTGTCATGAAAAAGCTGTCCTGGCACAACCCCAGGAGATTTCTGCAGCAAAGTGTTGGACAACCCCATCACCAGAGCCAAAATGGCAGAGCCAAGAGCACAGCCCTGAAAAAGGAATCCCTTGGGAACAACTTTTTAAATCCATCCTTTCCTTCCATGGCTCAAACAATTGCAGGTGGTGGGCAGCAAGACACTTTGCTAGCACAAGCCCTGAGTAATTACTGTAGATCGCATTTGCTGAGTAAACCCTGCACAATTACTGTGTAAATAAGAAGCTGTTTCATGACATTTGTATCCACCACTTGGAGCAGGAAGGCAAGAACAGAGCAGCTGGGCTAGGGATTGCAGCACCCTCCAGAATGGGAGCCCAGCTGCTGGAGGCCCTTGGGCCTCACACCTCTTCCTTTTAGATGGGCAAACCCAGAATATTCCCTGAATGGAAATCTGGCAGCCATCTCCCACTCCTGAAAAACACCTAAGCAGCACCATGCAGAGAGAGAGAGGAAGGACAAGGTAACCTGAACCACGCCGTGTGCTCTGAGCATTCCCTGCCCTGTGCCAGCACAGCAAAGCCACCACCTCTGAGATGGGGTCATTTGGGTGGGGCAATGACAGCTGCTCCCAGAAAAGGACTTGACAGCACTTCTGGAAGACAGAACAAGCATAAACCTTGTCCAGCAGACTGCCTATTTTCCTAGGAGGGTGCTCATCCTGCTGAGCGCAGCAAGGCCCATACAACACCACCCGGAGGAACCATGGACTGAGAGCCACAAGGTGACAATTCCCATGCAGGGAGAGAAGCAGGTGCTGGCCAGGAATGGTCCTTCTGCAGACAACCTGGACTCAGCAGGGCTCAGCCACCTCTGGTCTGGCTGCATCTGGGCAGTGGGAGGGGATGCAGGGTCAAGAAGTGCATTTCTAACTTGGCTCCTACTGCCTGATGGTGAATCCATGTAAGAAGGACCCATCCTGGAGGTCAGTGGTCTAGAGGGTTTTAGTACTCATTCACTAAAGCTGTTCTGCACTGTAGCTCTTTGGCTTTGAGGAAATGCTGGCAAAGCTATGGCATGAAAGCTTATCCCTGCACTGCCTGGATTGTTGTGGGATCAGTGATCCAGAGCCAGGCATCTCCAGCTTGTACAGGAGGTCCCCTGGAAGCTGCAGGGACAGTGGGGATGTGCCAGCACTGCCCTGCTGACCACGGACCCTTCCCAGCAATTACAAAGGGGCCCAGTGATCTGGGAGAGCATTTGCACCTCTCCTTCACTGGGGAGAGAGAGGCAGGGGAAGGAGCCCTACCTGAGACGTCGCAGTAAACTGCTTGCTTATAGACCCGGGCTTCTCGGGGCTTGAAGAACACATTGATTTCAGCTGAGCAATTCGGCCTGATCTCTCCCTCCTAAAGCAGAAGGAGACAGCAAAACATTTATCTTCAAACATCACATTTCTTTTTTTTTAACCACAGCCCTGTAAGCCTTTATTTAGAGCATCAATGACAAGCAAGGAGTGAGCAACTCTTATCAACAATACTCAACAATACTGATAAGAGAGTTTGGAAGCAGCTGCAAAAAATTCAAGTGCCTTACCTTTACTAGCATCTGGTAGTACATTTAAACCAGGGGTTTAAGTCTGGGCCAGGCTACCAGTGTGTCTGTAACTGTCTGCTGCTTTCTCAGGGTCTTCTCTCTCTGCTTCTCTCCCAAAGAGTCCTGGCACGGATGCTCAGTCCCAAGGAGCCTTGTCATGCATTTTTGGAGGATCTCACTTCTTGCAACTGGTTTTAAAAAAAGGCATGACTTACATTTTCTCAAACCCCAGCATTACAATTGTTTCTTAATGCACTTGTTGACATAAATACATGAACCTCTGATAACTGTAATAACACTCCACAAGGAATGAAAAATTTAGCTTACAGAAGGAGACAAAAAGAACGGGTTTTTTTTTCTGTCAACAAAGTGAGGCTTTGATTCTGCTTGCTGCTGGGTATCCTCACTACTCTGTCCAAAAGTCTTGAACTGACTGGAGCCTCCAACTCTCCTGAAGCATAAATATTAAATAACTATAATATTGCCCATCAACTTGGTACTTAGAGCTCAAAAGACAGCCCCTCCAGGAATTAAAGAGCTGTGACATGGTAAGTCACTGGGGTGCAGCTGCAAGCAATTCCCTAATGCACAGCCTGCTTAGAGTTAACAGAACAGAGGGAAGGACAGAGAGAAAAAAAACAAAACTGTTTCAAACACCCACAATAAGAAGGAAAGGAAAGCCTGAAAGAATTAATTTGCTTGGATTTTACTCAAAACCCAGAGGAAACACATTTGCTAGATCAAATGTTTCTACCCAGCAAGCAGCTGGATGGAGATGAAGCCTTACTATCCAAGAACACACTTTCTTGAGGAACATCAACTGGCAACCCACACTCAGCACGTGAGACATCAGACCCCTCAGGTCCCATCTGGGATGCTGCATGGACTCACCAGCATCCAGAGAGTAATCTTGGATTGACAGGAATAAAAAGCATCTGGGTTGCTCTGAACAACATCAGCTCTGCTACAACACCTGGAGCTTGGCTAAGCCGAGCACTGAGAAGAAACACTTGGATGATCATTTCCCTGGCTTGGCTAATTAGAGTCTAATAACTCACCAGTGCTCATCACCCAGCTGCTTGCTGTGTGTTTACCAGCCTGAATTCAGTGCTCTCACCCTGGGCAGAGCCTCCCCGGTGAGGGGGATGCATTAGGCAGCTGCTTGCCTTTGCTTCAAGCTCAACAGCTGGAGGTGAATGCACACCTCAGCTCCACGGTGTTCTGCACTTCTCTTAAAGGTACTGCCTGGGCTGAGCTTCCCAGCAGCACCATTTGGTCCTGCAGCTGCTGTGGCCTCTGCCCAGAGAGCTGCAGCCAGCCCTCGTTCGGTTCCTGCACGGTGCCTTGCCAGGCCTGCCAGCACCATCAGCTACACAAACAACTCCTGCTGATACACTGGGGAAGGCCATTAATGAAATGTCAAGAGCAGTGATGATGCTTGAGGTCATCATCTGCTAGAGGGGTGTAAAGTAGTGGAGGAGAGCACATCCTGAACCTTAAAATCAAAACACAAGGCTGCAGTAAAAGGGAGGGGTGTTCAGCAACAAGTGGAAAAGAAATGAGCCCAAATTTCAGAAATGCCACCCAGATCACTCCAAGGAAAAGCCTCCATTTGTTCTGTAGAGACTCACGTGCCAGACAGCAAACTGGGGAGAAGGTATTTGAATGAGACAGGACAGGAGCAGAAAAGCTGAGGGTGCAAACTGATGCCAGGATTTGACTCTAATCCTGCCATCAAGGCTTACGTGGGCTGTGCATCCACAGATTACCAGGGACAGGCACCTTAGAGTTTGTGCTGGCTGTCAGACAGTGCCTACCATAAACTGAGCATCCAGTTTTCTGGCCCTGTGTTATTTCTTGCAAGACTTGGGGATCTTGGTGTAAAATATGACTCTGCTTTTTCAGATTTTATACCACATCATCCTTTAGCACAACACTGGCTGCTCTGAAGCAGAGTTCAAGCAAACAAGAACAAGGTCTCAGAGCCAAGTCACTACTGGGAAACTCAGAGAGCATCCATCCTTCCACCAAGGCCAGAAAACAAACTTCTTGGAGCCTAACACAGCACTATCAGTCCTTCAGGTCAACCATCTCACAAAGTGCTGTTTGGCTGTTCCTCCTGCTGGACTGCAGGCTGATGGTACTCACTGGCCTGGTTTATGTGCTGCCATCAGATCTATTGGCCCTGTGGACACTGGGACAGTTTGGTTATTACTCAGGGGCTGACAGAGGCAATACATCTCCTGTTAATGGAAGCAAGTGCAATACAATTCATAAGCAAAAATGAAGCTAAGCAGGAGAGGAAGAAAATTAAAAAGAACCGTTGGCCTGATGAATATGCATCTGCTAACAACAGTGCTCTGTTCTAGCTGAGTGAGTTTAGCTGACTTTGGGATTTGTCGAATGCCAAGGCCAGCACATCTGTGACAGAAATATAACTGACACAGGGATCTTACCCCACTGCTTTGGAGCACAGGAGCAGCAATATATCACAGAGGCAAGGAAGGGGACAGACCTGACTGGGCAGGGGACCTGGGAAAGGGGTGCAGGGCCAGAAGGCAGGGAGATGATAACGAGCCTGTGCTTGATGCTTGTGACAACTCTGTCTTGCTGTGAGCTGTGTCCATGCCATCTGTCCTGCTCTGGTCACTGTCTACTGAGCTGTGGGTGAACAGGACTAGGATAGCAAACTTACCTGTACCCCACTAAGCCCTGGCAGCCAGACAGACCGACTGCATGCCTGAGACCCTAAAGTGACTTGCAGCAACTCTTCTGACTGCAGTGATGGATACTGGAGCCCTGCACTCATATCCTTGCTCCCAAGAAAACCAGTTTAAAACTCAAGACTCTTGAGCTTCTGAGATCAAATCACTATTCTGCAGGATTCAGTGTGTTTGGACAGAAACTTTTGGCAGTATATCACAGAGAGCTTCCCTGTACTGTCAGGGAAACTGAAAGCCAGGGCGTTTGACTCCAAAAGTAGAGGGTAAGAAGAAATCATCAGTTACACATAGTCTACTATTCTGTACTATTCAACCAAATTCTTTGAACCCATAATATATTCTGGAAAACTTTTGCCATTTCTCCTTTCATTACTGCAGTATGTCAGACTAAAAAACTAGAAAATGTTAGATATTTCTCCTGGGAAATTAAAATAGCTGTTGAAGAGGTTCCTCACATGCCTGCCTCCCCACAGGATAAAAAGAACTTCTAGTCTAAAGGATATGCCTTGCTACCCACTTTTGCAGACTGCAGCTACACGTGTGTGAGCCCCAGGACACCTCAGGAGTCAGCACTCTGCCTGGGCTGGCACATTCTCTATAGGATGGCCATTGAGCCAGAGCACAGAAAACTACCGTGGATGCTAAGCAGGACAGAAGAGAAGCTATGGAAAGCTGTGAACGTGTCAGTGCACCACTTCTGGCACCACATCAGCCTCTGCCAGGCTGCCACGGGCAAGTGGCCTGAAATACAGATGGTGGAGGGGTGATGAGACAGCACAAAATCTCCAGCTGTTGTTCCCTGGCTTTGCTACAGCATCCAGCGATGCAATACTGAAGGGGTCAGCTCACCAGCTCACTGTGACTCACAGCTACAGAAGTGATCTCTGTGCAACCACAAATACACGTGGATCCTGTTTCCCCTCCCTCAGCCCCTAAATGATGGGAATCTGTTGGATCTCCACCAGCCCAATAGGAAAAAGCTGGATACCACCAATGTTTGGCCAAATTGCCACCTCAGTTTGGCAGAGGGGGAAGGCAATCCACAGAAAGGAAATCACTGCTTGGAGCAGACAGAAAAACAAGACAGAGCTGGCAACAGAAGCACCGAAATGGCACCCAAAGAGCAGCCTGTTAGTTCAGGGCACTCAGGAGAAAGGCAGTGCCAAAGCTAACATCTGCCTCTTTCCCTAAATAACGGAACTCACCACAAGCTGTGGGATGGACCAGAGCTCCCACTGGACATGGTGCCTTCTGCCAAACATTGAAGTGCTCGGCAGTAACCTCTCCTTTGCATGGGGACCAGTTTCCCCAGCTGGGGTGGAGATTTGCAGGAACAAACAATGCTGTTATCTTCTGAGCCACCCTCAGGTCCATAACCCAGCCATCTTGAAGACCACCTCCATCAGCTCAGAGTTAACACATGACACTGGGGAGTCATGACCAGGCAATGACAGGAGAGTGATGAGTCGTCAAGGTCAGGGCAATGGTAATGAATCCTTGTCCTCCCCTTCCTCTGGTTTCTATTTCCAAGGAGTCTGCTCCCACGTGTCTGCAGTGTGATTTACAGCTAAGCTGTGGTGGGGAAGATGCAGCAAAAAGCAAGGTCTTTCTCCTTTGGTAGCCACCTGGGCTTCTTGCACAGCTGCTTCTGCTGACCCATCATGTGTATTTGCAAAAATAAAACACAATTTGAGATGCACTCGGCAAGTCAGAGTTGCATAACAGTTTGTTTCCCACAGGCTTGGATGGATGCTCAAAATGTTCATGGTCACATGGTGATTCCAAAATTCCCTGCCTCCTATTTTGTTAGGATTTTCATCAGTGACTTAACCTTATACAGACTACAGTGACCTGCTGGAGCTTCTAAAGACAGCAACACCTGAAAATACTGGCAGCTAATGGCCCACACAGCAAGGCTTCTGCACAAGCCCTGCAAAGCCACCCTGCCCAAAAAGCCTTTCCAAGACTACTATCCCTCCACCAGCTTCCTAATTTCTGGAAGCAATTACTTCCTCCAGCCACTTGTCACAAGGCATTGATTTTCTGTAGGATGCTCCCAGACATCATGGGTGATGGGTGGGAAGAAGAGAGCAGCCACTGTTGGCCACAAGGTCAGAGGCAGAAAGGTCCCAGCTTTGGGGAGCTCTCCAGCAGATGCACTGGCAGCGCAAGGAGAGTCTCTGTCCAAGCTAAGAGTTACAGGGCTGTCACCACAGAGAAAGTTGTAGAAGTCAGTGGCAGTGAAATTTTAGATTCTGTATTTGATAAAGAGGATCAAATACTATCATTTGATATAAAGACACCCATACCAGAGCAGGGAGTAGACAGACAGGACCAAAACTCCAACTGTGAAAGCAACTGTTCTATAAATAATGGCATTAAAGGAAATCAAAAGATTGATAATGCTGGACAAAACAGAAGGTAGTAGCCCACTTACATTCAGTCCTAGAGCAAACCATGTAACATTAAAACAGCCTTTTAGGAAGGGTTTCCACTCAAGATTTAAGGCCAGGCCATGCTTTATGTCTGTCCATCATTAGATGGAGTACCAGAACTCTACTATGGGCAGCCAGACTTCTGGAGCTCACCTTAGTGCACTTCAGGAGCACAGGACAGGTTAAGCTAGTTATGGAGACATGGCCCCACTGTAATGAAAAACAGGAGCCTGGGGAAACACTCCAAAATCAGTTTAACACACCACAGGATGCTCTTAATGCTCAGCTGATCAGCTCCCACTTTCTGCAATATTCCTACTGCTCTGACATAAGCTTTTGGTCACATCATGCTGCTGTCAGCTACAGTGGTGGGAAACTTGCCTTGTTCTGACACTGGTGGTTCTTGGCCTTAGATGGGCTATAGAAGTAACCGAGAAGAGAACGTGATCCCATTCCGTGGAAAAAGAAAGTGTTTAACCTTTTTTAAAAGAAAGCAGAAGTTGTGATTATTCTAGGGTTTACTCAAAGATGAATAGGGATTTTACACTGCACAGACAGTAGGCATTCTTCATCTCACACCATGCAAATACTCAGAATTTGGGCTCTGGTTGATGGAAGGACATTGGGGTTTGCTTGCATGAACAGAAAAACGAAATATTTTCTGTCCCTGTGTGCAATAGAAAAGTCCATTTAAACCTGCCAGCCTTGTGTCCAAGCTCACAAATGACACTGGAAAGGAGACCCAGACATGGTTCAGTCCAGGTTATAGGAAGGGATTGGCATTTCCGTGATTAACCTTAGAAAGAATTTGGCCTCCTTTCCGCAGAAAACCAGTACATGCTTCAGGTCAATACGTGAACTGACAGTGCTCCAACACCCTCTGTTAGTCCCCAAACACCATGTGTAAGATGTGTCCTTACCTACAATAATTGATCCCTCTGGACACTGCAAGGACACACACGGAGCGCTCTCGATGTCGAGCCCTTGCAGCAGAGCTCGACTTTGTCAGGCTCCCGCTCCTGCCAGGAGCCCACAGGGCAGAAATGCTTTTTGCAACCAGCTCTCTGGCCTCACCAGAATCCCGATGACTTCTCTCTTGGCACACAAAGCCCGCTGAGGCAGGGATCTGTCAAGTGACCTCATTCAGGGACGAGGAGGAAGAGGAGGAAGAGAAGCAGGAAGGGAGGTTCTCAGCCATCACTTACCTTCGGCTCAAGGGAGAAAATGTCATTGTTGAACAGCATGGGGTCTCCTTGCACCCTTGCCCACTCACTCTGGATGGTGTGGGTGAGAAGGGCAGAGCGTTCTCGGCGAGTGGTGTCCACTCTGCACTCCTTCAGAAAATCATGCAACTTGTCCTTCTCCTGATGACACAGCCTGTGATACTGCCTGCAGCCACAGGAGAGACAAACCCAGCAGGTTGTTTAACAAGCCACATATTTGCAGAGAGAAGTGGAAGTGCAGGAGCAGTAAAGCACTCAGGGAGGAGCAGCAGCAGCTCCTCAGCAAGGGGCTGACCCCGAGCCATGGGGTCCCAAATGGATCAGAGGATCACTTGTTGTTCACTGGCACAGCAGGTAGTTTTACTCCACACTTACAAGCTCAGGAGAGGTTTTGAAAGCCAGCAGCCCTCAAGAGAACCTCCTGGCTCAAAGCCACTGCCACAACTGTGGGAGAATCCACTACCCACCTCAAGTAGCTTTTCCTAGCACTGAGATGCTCATGGGAGGTAGATAAAGATCAAGGAACACCCACTGCAGGACTTCCCTGGGAAGGCAAGAAGAAGCCGAGTTTCAGCTGCAGGTTACCAGCATCACTCTTTGCTCCTTCCCTATTGGACCTGCAGGGGTAAGCAAACTCTTATCTGCCCCATTCCCTGCACTGCCTTCCACCAGCTCTCCCTTACTTGGCAGCTGCAGCAGAAATCACTTTAGTGTTTAAAGATCACAACCAAAAGATGAGAAGGAAGCACTGCTACAGAGCAGTTGCTTCCGAGCTGGCAGGTCACTGTCCCCCCTTCACGCTCCAGTCCCCTGGCCAGGAAGAATCAGCAGGTGACAACTGGGGGCACAAGTGGAAGCTCCATATGGAGCGAATCGAGGGAGTGCAGTATAAGCAGGACAGTGATCATGACCCAGCCCAATTCAAACACAATTAGAGAGGAAATACAGTCATGGACATTACCAGATGCACACAGACAGAGCCTCGGGCTAACGCTGTCACCAGCACCAAAAATACTCGCTGTGGCTGCTCCCTGCGGAGCGCGATCGGAAATGTCTCTCCATGGCTGACCTACAGTGCCGGCCATGGGGAGGGCTCCCACCACTGGGATAAGCGACCCTGGACCCAACCTCCATCAACAGAAAATAATTCCACCATGATGTCCCAGAAAGTCCTGTAGGAGGGAGACAGAAAACTCGTGGACCTTCTCATGATCCAGAGATTTTTGGGTCCCTTCCCAGTGCAGGGTCCTGCACTGCCTCCTCTCATGAAAGTCCTCTCTGTTCCAAGATCTCAAAAGCCTCTCTGACAGCAGGACAGTGGCCTTGGAGCTATGACCATCCCTAAGATTGTAAATGAGGAAGAATGTCCTGGTCAAAGTCTAGGACACAAACTGGCATGAAAGCAAACTTAAGTGGAAAAAAAAATCTGGTCAAACTTAGCCGTGGGGAAGCCTAGTTGTTTCTGAGGTGAAAGAGGATCACAGAGAGTCCAGGCTGACACAGGTAGGTGGGAAAAAAATGGGAAAAGAATGGTCCAGGGAAGTATCCAGAGTAGGTTGTGAGATTTTCTTTTAACACACTGAGCTTACATGGAAGTCAGACACTGTTTAATTAAATAGAGAACAGTGGAAAACTAGTCTTGGCCTGCAAGGCATTTCTGACCTAATTATGTTGAACTTTATTTGCTCAGAAGCCCTTAAAAAGTGCTGCAGTTTGAGGCAGTTTCCTGATCAACTCTGGGTTCAGACCAACTCCTATGAACCCACAACCATCCAAGACTGAAAAGTCACACAAGGACTCCCTGAATCAAGCTTTTCAGTGTCATTTCCAGTCCATCCCCCTGGGCTGTAAGTGTTTCTCTACTGCCTGAAATGGGAATTTCAAAGCTTCCCCAAGCACACCCTTTGAAGGAACAGCCCCATCTCTCAGCACCATGAAGACCCATAGTGCCCAAGCCAAAAGTACTTCCAAGCCCTGTGTGGCCCTTCCTTCCCTGCAGAACCTCCAAACTCTCCCCAGCCTCTAAGAAAGGGCAGAAATTCCTCATTGTGCCGGAATCCAGGAGAGTGCGGGGCAATTCAACATCCTGCAGCAGGATGGCCTCAACTATCTGAGCCAGCAAAGGCCCCTGCCCTGCACAGCACTGGAAAGGAGCCTGACATCTTGTCAGAGCTGGAGTGGAGGGAACTGCAGCGAGCACCAGAACAGCTGAGCCACCTGCAGCTGCATTAAGTCCTACTGCTCAGTGCAGTCCCAGCTAAGGAGTGTTGGCACTCTCCTCAGCCTCATGGGCTCTCTGTAGCCCAGAGATCTCTGGACCTCAGTGGTTTGTGGCTCCCACAAACAAGAATTTGCTCTCTGAGGAAATCCAGTCGTTGCAATCAACCCTTCTTCCCCAAGACATCATCCTCAGCTGGAGTATAGATGGAACTGGAATGAGAAGTGCTGAGCTCCATTACCCTGAAGCCCAGGTTCACATACCCTGATGCCTGGGATGGTTTGCCCTAAACCATTTAAAAGCACCAATATTCCCTGAAGCCATAGGTTAGTTTCACCATTGGGCAGGGTATCTCACTGAAATCTGAAATGCATCTTTCAAACTCACCTCAGTTTCAGTTGATCCTCCTCTTCCTGAGTAGCAAAAGCCTTCCACTGGAAGCAGGCTGTGACATAACTCTGGATGGGGATGACCAGAAGAAAAGTATCACAGCTTTTAGCTGATTGAGCAGTTTCATGGATCAGTACATTTATCACATCCCTACAGCTGTGAGGATGTCCCAGACACCACCTTAAGCGCTTATTTCTGGGTCTGTTTGTAGAGATTTGTCCCCAAGGTGACAGTATTTACAGTGAGATTTTTCAGATGTGCTCAGGTGACCCACTCAGATCACAGGGAATTCTGCATCAAAGTCATTCAGGTGACTCTGAGGAGTCACAGCTTGCCCAGGGTCTCCTGCAGGCTATCACGTCTCTCCTGATCCCTCATTGCTGACAAGGAAGGAGGCCTGGGGACATGTGGGCAGAAAAGGGGGACCCAGAAGAACAAGTGAAGTGACAGCCCACAACAGGAGGGGACACAGGTGAGGAAACACAACCCAATACTCTACAACATTCAAGATGACAAAACACTTCAAAATGAACACCAGGAAAACTATCATCATCTCCCTGTCTAAACCCATGGCCACATCAGTCTTGAAATATTTGGGATTGTTCTGATCTCAAAAACCAAGCTGAAGCATTTCAAATTAAATAAAGAAGGGCAGAAAGAAAGTTTAAAAGTACAGAGCAGCTTCTATATGAAGACTGAATGGGAGTTCTCAACCTAGAAATTGAAGAGAAGATAGATAGGAGAGGTTTGCAAAAGCATGAATGGCCTGGGAAATGGGAATAAGGAAAAGTTTGTCATGATTTGTCATCAAACAGGAACCCAAGGGCCTGAAAATGTTACCAGTCAGAAATTACGCAAAAGTAGTAGCACTCTTCCACGGAATATCCCATCCTTTGGAACACACTGCTGGGGGAGGCTGTAGAGGCTCACAGAGAGCAACTGGACTGATGCTTGGAAGATAAAACCATCAGAAGCTATTAAACAAAGATGAGACTAAAGCCTCCAGCCCAGGAAAACGCCAACTCCAGAGCCCAGGAGGGAGGAAGCAGATGCTCTGCCTGTCTGCACGCTTTGCTAAACATCCCTGACTGCTGCGCTCCCGGAGAGGAGCCGGGGCCGCAGCCACCCCGACACTCCTGGCTGCCGGCACTGAGGGCTCGTGAAGGCTGGAGGCTTTGCCAGAGCACCTCGTACCACGCAGGGACGTAGCTGGCACGTGCTGAATCTATACCCCCACAAATGGCTGGGTACAGGAGAGCAGGCACAGATGCCAGGGAGTCGGGAGGATGCTGCAGATCTTTCTGCCAGGCAGAGGAACTGACACAGAGAGTGGAGCTGTTGGGGTTGGCTGAGGGCAGCTGCAGACTTCATGTCTTGGGCGCCAAATTAAATGTGACATTTCATTTAAGACTCTTGGTTGTTTAATACATATGTTTAAAAAATAAATCTCTCTACTGTACCAGCGATTCAGCACGAGGCATTTCACTTGACAGGGTAATGTCCACGGTGTGCAGCTTGGGATGCTCTGCTGCCATGAAAGCACATTTACTGAATCTAGATGGGTCTGTCCTATCATTATTTACACAACACGATCTTATTACAGGCTGTCAATTCTCTCATCCTTACATCCTTTGGATATATTTCCTACAGGTGGCAGGAAACAGCTCTTTCTACAACCTGGGAAAAGCAATGCCTAGACTTGAAATTCAAAGCCAGACTTTTTTATACAGCAGTAGAGCAGATGTTTTTTGGGTTGTGCAGTCCTGAATAAGGCTGTGACACAGCAGAAACACCACTGTGTTTTATCCTATCACCCAGCTGCATGAGTATGGACACAGGTATCTTAGCATATCATGATCACTTTTCACTGCCTGGAAGTGAAGGAATCAAGCCATGGGTCATCCTCTGTGGGGCCTGTAAAAAGACTGAGGGTGAATTTACAGAAAAGCTAAAACATCTCTCTGAATTCCTCTGATACTACGTGATCAGCCTGGTGCAGAAGGGAATACTGGTCAGAGCAGCACAAATTGTTCTTAAATAGAAAGACAAATTTTGTTTGGCCTGAAAGTATATCTCAATGATTGGATGAGCAAACCTTTGAACAAGATTTCAAAATAAATTTCAGGGTTTATGAAGAACATTTTCCTAGGATTCAACAGCTGGTACTTTCCTTCATCAACTACTGCTCTAAATATTTGAAAGCTGGTAGCCAGATTGATTAGACAGAATAGAAATAAAACAGCCCCTGCTGCATTTCATCTTCCGAGAGGATTCTTCCTCTATCCCCGTCACTCCCTCTTTGCTGAATTTGGATATTAAATCTTTTTAGGAGTGCATGACATTCAAATCTGGAATATTTGGCTATTACAGAAAGCAAGTTCAATTTCATTTGCCCAGTTTTTCAGAAGCCTGGGCCTTGCTCTTATCTCTTCTATGAGCACAGCTGAGTCATTCCCAGGTTACAACAAACCTCACAGTATCCTCATCAGCAGCATTGCTGGTGTTAATGATCAGAAATTCCCAACATGGCCCAGGCCTCAGCCAAACACCCACTGAGCCCAGGCAGCACATTGCAAGAGAAGAGTCTCTCTGCAAAGGCATTGTGAGGAATCACATGAAAACTGATGGGGATGACATGGGAGATGGAAAGCCATGACCAGCCAGCAGTGGGCACAGGACTGGTTGTGACTCTTCAGACAGCTCTCTGGCATGATAAAAGTCAACTCATTTTCAATCAGGGTCCTCACTGTGCACCCAAGTGCTCCAGATTATCTCCTCTGCGCTGTGCTTAGGAAGATCTGTGCATTTTGCTGGATGAAAGACTCCAGCACGGGAATATCTGGGAGCCAGCACGGGGGCTTTGTTCTGCCTGGCATGAAGGAGCCTTCCAGAATATGCTGGAAAAGACACCAAAACCGTGGGATGATGAAAGACAGTGCTGCTGCATGGCCAGGGTGCCACAGGCCATTTTTAATCTTTATTGCTGCTACAGTAATGATACACTGGGGTACCTGCCTGGCTGAAACATTGCTTTTGGCCCGTGGGGAAAACACTGCTTTCATTCTAATGGTCTGGCAAAGACAGACTCAATATACCACTTAATAAATCAATCACCCTTCAAGCTGCTCTACTGCTTCTCAGCAGATGCTGATTGATCCACAAGGAAAGGAATCTAATGAATGGGCAGTTCTGCCCTGGAACACATCCAGAGGTAACGACACTTAAGAACATATTAGTGATCTCCGGGGATGATGGAGTGGGCAAGCTGCGGTCAAGGATGACCTGCAAAGAGATGGAAACCACATTCTTCCAGAAATCCTTCATGTGCTAAAAATGGGCTGTGCGGGCTCACAGGAAATCTGTGTCTGTGCATACACGGGGATGGACAAAACAGCCCAAAGGAGAGTTTTAACTTCCAAACAACCCACCTAGTACACAACCCCCAGTCTGTGCTCATGCAGTCAACTCTGCAGGTTGCTTTAGCAGGGATTTTGTCAGGAGGGGTGTTACGTAGTTGTGGAGCTATAAAGCTATGCAAAAAAACCTCAAGCAAACGAAGCACAAACTTTATTCCCCTTCATGTACCCTCAAAATGACAGACTCTCTGTCTTGAAACACAGGGCCCTGGTGAGAGGGCAAAGGACGTACTCTGTTTGCAAGCAGCAGAATAACCTTATCTAAAACAGTATAAAAATCATTATTACAAGCAGTTCTAGACAAGGGGAACAAAGGCAGGAAGTGGTTGTTACCTATTAGCTGTTTTGACAGAAATGAGCACTTTGGAGACCAATTAGGCTCACCCATCAAGCTAATTAATTGGAACTATAAAAGCCTATAACCAGTCAGCTGGATGAAGCATTAGGTACCAATCCTGCATCTGTGGCAGCAGTGCTACTATTAAGACACAAAATCAACATAAAATTGCACAAACTGCTTTTTTTTGCTTACAATAACTGATTCCCTCAACTCACTTTGAAGCAAATGTACAAGGACATAAAAGTTCAACAGGAAACAGCCATGGGAATTCTCACAAGTGAAGGAAAAGCAGAAGGAGCAACAGCCACCTGTGACCGGCAGAAAGAAAAATCCCTCTGCAAAGTTTTAAAATTCCTGATAGTCCAAGGCAAAGCTTGGTGTTGTAATAACTGCAGCATCAGACTGGCTTACACATTAAAGTAACACAGGAAACAAGATCTTAAAACTCACAGGATACAATAAATTTCTACAGCTGCCAGCACCACACACAAACAGAAAAGATTACATCAGTTGGTGCACCCCAGTGAAGCTCTGGAGGCAAAAGAGGCTGCTCCTTGGGAAGCAGAAGGAGCAACTCTGAGCACTTAGAAGAAGCTCCTACCACTCTGTCTGGATGAACAGAGAGTTGCATGAAGATGGACAACACAGTGGTGGCCAACAGCAGCTCAGGGTCTGCTGCCATGAATTTAGCTCAATAGCAACTTAACGCTGCTCACAGCAGCATCAGAGCCCCCTCAAACACTCACACAAGGCTGATTTCAACCCAAAAAGGGTTTTGGTATTCCCTTTGGTATATACCCCTGGTATCCTGCACAACACGGGGGTGACTCGGATAAATGCCTAATGTGGTAGTGAGTTGCTCAGGCAAGTATTGAACATCCTCCTTTCTGGCTGAAGTCAATATAAATGGAAAGCACTCAGGAACTTGTTTGAGTGATCTCAGGAATATAAAATGCAAGGCGACAAGAGCTAAACCTCAGTTAAACCCTGCTGCCTCTCCACATCCATCGGGGGATTTACAAAGGAAAAAAAGAAAGAAAGGAAAAGGCTTGATCTAGAGACTAAATCAATAGGATTTTCATTTCATTTCTCAAACAAGTTCCTGGAAGCCACTGATTGCAACGCCAGCTTTGCCAGACAGATGACAACCCTTGGTAGGAAGGGGGTTCTTAAGGAGAAAGAACACAGCTATGAAAAGGTGGTTGTTTTCTGCTCCATCTACACAAAAGCACATATGAGTATCAGAGCAAGGCAGTGGTTTTCTCAGATGCTTTACCCTCGTGGGTTGCTGAGATGTTCACAGGTGCTGGCACATCCGTACTAGAGTTCCTTGTTCAGCCTCAAACAGCAATAATCAGCCAGGGCTGGGAATTTCCTGCATGTGTACATTGACCACTAACACACCACCAAGCCCTTGCACAGGTGGCTGCACATACCAAAGGAAGCTGATTCAGCCAAACCTGGCATCACTTCTGACTGCAGGAAGGGATTCAGAATCACAACATGTTTATATTCAGCTGGCAACCCCACGCTGCTCCGCACAGCGGCTGAGCACTCACTAACAAGCTGACAATTCCCCTTGGCCCATTTGTAGTGCTGGGCAGCCTCTACTACAGCTTCCCCTGCTGCCAGTTAAGCACACCCAGTCCTGTAGTTACTCATCATCTTCCCCGAGCCCCAGTGACTCTACTACATCCCATCGAACTCACTGCCATTCCACAGGTGACTGAAGAGCTCCACATCAGCTCCCTAATTAGCCGTTTTCAAATACGCCTTAATTTTTCCTGTGATCTCATGCCTCATTTTCCCCCATCAGAGATGATGTCAGGCTTTTTTTCCCCTCAGTGTTTTTCCCCAGTTCTCTGCAATGAGGCTCAGGGGTCTCACTCCAGCAATCCCACTGGAGAATGGTTTGTGAAGAGTACAGAGAGGGATAAGAGCTATTTGCATGCACAACTTGACACTGACTGCCTCGGGAATCTCTCTTTTCCTGCCACCTATAAACATCACCTTCAGGGATGCAAATGTCAGGGCACTACCTGTCCTGTGAGATTACAGCCAAGGAATCAGACAGGGAGAATAAAAGTCTTGAAGACCAAAGAATAATTATTGTTTAATTTGCAGTGTCGTTGTTTGGGGTTTTTTACCTTGAAAACATTCCATTTTAGCCTGAGAAAGGGCATATTTTATCAGCATTTCAATGAAAGCTGCTCTAAGAGGAGCCACAATCAAAACTCTGAATGAGTGCAAATGCAGATTAGAACAATATAGTGACATGGAAACAAGACCCAAAAGGAGGATCCCATTTACAGCCTGAAGAATTAAATCCCAGCTAAATGAAGCACCATTAACAGGAGCACACCAAGGGAGCTAAACAGGAGGTTTCTGTGCATTCACCAATGATGCAATCTGGGACTCTGGGATGTCATCCAAGCTGGTAACTGTTTGCTTGGCCCACCAGACAAGCTCCATGCAATGTGTTGGAAATAATGATGAAAGTGTTTCGGTGCGCTTTGGGTTTAGCAGGAGCAATTAGGGTTTGTCACCAGGTAAACAGTTCTTGGCTGAGACACAAAACTCAGTCCTTTAACACTTAGGGAAAGCTCAGGTAAAACACACTTCTGCCCAGCAGCTGCTGGGATTTGGGCTCTTGTACAGCCCCACTGAGAAAACAAAAGTTCTTGGTCTTAGTGCTTTGCTAGTGGTCAATTTTTCACCTTAAAAACATGTTCTGCAGAGTTTGATGATGATTAGAGCAACACATACAAAAATAATGAGAACAACTGGACCTGTGGGCAAGCTGAACTTTATACATGTCAGTAGTGACAGCTGATGAAAATGCTGCAGTTTCTGCTCATTAAGGAGCTATTGCTGCAATTAGGCCTGACCTGTTCCCATTACCACCAGTGAGAACATCACTGCTGGCTAGTGGAGAAGCCTTGGGCCAGACCTGTTTATGTGCTGGACCTGAGACTTTGCAGAAAGGGGAGGAAAGACAAAGGCCCACAGCCCCAGAGGTGGATTACTCTACTCTGGCATCTGCCCCAACGGTGGTGCCAGGATTGCTGAAGGTCTCTGCTGAGGCTTGGTGGGGTCATTGCCTGGTGTGGGAAACACACAGAATTATTTTTCCTATTCTTTTGTCAGAAATTTTGCCAGAATAGAGAAGCTATGGGGGAAGTTAAGGGGAATTCCTGGCAATATTTGAGTGCTGTGCTCCATCCTGTTCCCTTCCTACTCCTGCCCCTTGTCTACATATTCCTGCCCTCAGATGGCAGGATGGGAATAACACTCCATGTTCTGAGAAAGAACATACCTTCCTATTTTCAGATTATCAGAAGGTGCAGCCAAGCTGAGGACTCAAACCAAGTGCAAATCAGCCCCTCCATTTCCTACATCCCACCCCAGGCTGTACCCACCAGACACCTCTGTTACTGCTGTAGCAGGAACTCGTTACATCGACCTGGCTCTCCAAGGCCCAAAGACACAAGTTCCATGATTAAACTTAACTCCTCTGAACTTCAGCCAACACCATGATCTGTTCCCTGAGCCCACAGATAAGAAGAGCTGCGAAGGAGACATCCCTGACACACTGTAATAGCCAAATGAAAACCACTGCCAAGAGATGGAGCTGGCAGGCTAAACTTTGGCCTCCTATCCATTAATTGTGAGCTGTTCCTTAAGATAATTCTCGTCCCTTTAGATCTACCCTTTCCATGAATCACTACTGCTCCCGACAGGCAGAAGAGATAAGGTTTGATGGTTTTTTAATAGCTTGTTTTCTTCTGCTTTTTAAACTATGTCCTTTCGTATGTTTGCTTTCTTGTACAACATCTAAACTTTTACAGGTCCAGATCTCCCAATGGCACCTTGCAAGCCCCAGACACTGGTCTTGTTTTGAGCAGTGTGTTTGCTCAGATGATCTCCAGAGGTCCCTTCCAACAGAAGTTATTCTATGATTCTATCTTCTAAATCAGCCCAATTGCTTTTCACATATTCCCCAAATTTCTCACATTTCCTATACACCTGTGCATATAACAATGGGCAGATGGTAGATGAACAGGCATTAGAGGAGCTCAGCCTTTAAGAAAGTTCCCACTCAAGAGTTCATGATGACATTTTGACAAATATTTAACACAAAACAAACAAACAAACAAAAAAGAGCAGAAACACAGGAACTTCAGAGTATTTAAGAAGAAATCTGAGTGAAAGTGGGGATGACTTAATTAGAATAAAGATGCTGCTTCTATTCAAAGATTTAAATCATCTGTTTGAAATTTAAACTGGCTTTCACCATGAAACAGAAGAGATGACTGATGCTCTCAAATGACAAGGGAAATCAGATCAACTTTGACTGACAGGAACAGCACAGGCTGTCCACAACATGGCTCACATGGGGCATCTCATGAGAGGACACTGGAAAGCCACGTGCTTGTGGCCTCCCAGAGAACAGGTCTGTTTGGCTGACAGTGGTGAGTTACCATTTCAGAAGGTGTTTGGTGCTCAGGAGGGTGCAAGCCAGCTACTAACATGTTCCAGCACCCTCCAGGAAATCTGGGAAAGGGAAAGCTCAAAGGCTGCATCCTGCTTAAAACACCAGAAGCAGCAGCAAACCCCACACGTCCTGCCCATCTCCAGCCATGGCTGCAGGGCAGCGGCTCCGATGCTCTGGTTCCTTTTGTTGCTCTTTACCAACTCTGTTATCACCCAAAGGTGCTTTGCACAACCAAAGCTCAGCTGCCTTACCTCTGGGTGCTGAGGTGGTAACGAGCTGCCCGGTTACCCAGGTTGTGAACCAGCAGAGTCTGCTGGGTGCTGCACTTGACCGGACACTCCGGGAAGTCCAGCTGGCCAGGGAAGTCCAGGATGGCTCGGGCACCAATGGCACGAATTGGCACAATGAACTCTTCCTTTTCAGTGATGCAGAGGAGCTGGTGGAAATAATCCTGCAGGAAAAGAAACTGTCTCAGCACAGGGCATTTAGTGCCATCCCCACAGCAGAAGAAAAACTGCTGTGTTCTATGACCCTAACAGTAGCATTCAATAATTAATAGTACTTTGTACCTCAGTGACCTTTCATTCCAGTAGGATGACTTGGACAGGGCTGTTAACTTGCAAAGAAGAAACAACTCTATTGACTCACCTGCTTTCACGGCAGAACCTGAAAAAATTATCTGATACTTTGATTCTGAGGCACCAAAATAGAGTAATTTCAGGTAGTGGATTACAGCAATAACAGAACCTGCTTTGACCACCACTGCAGACTATTAAAGCCACCACTAAGAACCCAGCTGTGACACAACACTAACTCCAGTCCCAGCGAGGCAGTGATGCTGGTGGAGCTTGGCGGGGGTGCTCTGGTACATTTTCAAAAGGATTTTGCCACATGCACAATTCAACAGCCCATTTTTGGTGAAATACTTACCAAGCTGGAGATGGTAACTGCTTTAATGCCAGGTGAGCGTAGGGTGCGTGTGTATTTCCCACCTCTTCCCATAACATCACAGGGACAAGGCTGGGGACACACACCCTTAAAAAGCCATCTGATCCATCTCCCCACACCGAACTGACTCAGCCCTAATTCCAAACTATTCTTGCCAGATGTCTGACAAGCACTTAAATCACTAAGAAGTTCAGCCCTGCCCTCAGCAGCCTATTGCAGCTCTGCCCTGGACTTAGAGAGAGCTCTTCCTGTGGGAGAATCTCCATCTCCCTTTACATCTCACCCCAGCTGCAGGGGACACAGCAATAACTTTGCTGCCTCTGCTGCATGGTTGATGCCTTAATCACCTCTCTCTTCCAAGGTCTCCAGGAGTGACTGGGTGCCTACCTGGACAAGGGTGGGATGGAACGGCAAACAGGAGACCCTCAGCCATCCCTACCAGAGAAAACTAAACCCTGCTATTCCCAGTCATTGGCTTGTTCAGGAAAGAGCCAGACAGCCCCCCTGCCTCCAGCTGTCTGGCATTTAGCAGTAGGAAGGTGAATCAAATCACCAAAACCATTTCACTGTAGGGATGAGCAGATCAATCACCAGATGCACAATGTGGCATTGCTGTGCTGGCAGCATCGTCTTGCCCCTGCCGAAATCAGTGGTAGAGCTGCTGCTGTAGGGCCAGGAGCCATTGCCTCCAGCAGCTCCTGTATCGATGAGTTGATAAAAGCTCTGCCTCTTATCACTCACTTGCTGGCCTGATCTTTTCTCCGCAGTGCTTTCAACTCGTTTGATATTTTTATCATTGTTGAAGCAGCAAGCAGACAACTTGATTTAGGAATTGCACATAGCAGCAAACTCCCTTAACCAGAACCAATTCAGATTCTTCCATGGCTGGGACCTCCCGCTCCCACACGCATCCTCTCCAAACCTGGAAAGGGACCTAAGGCTGCCAGAAGAGGCACAGACACACAGCTATTGCTTTAACCCAAAGCTAATATCCAGTGCCTACAAACCGCCTGCTCAGCAGCAGTTTAAAGTCACCCTAACAGCTGCAGTCACATCCAAGATGGTAAATGAATAAAGAAGGATCTTTTTTTTCCCTAGACATCTCAAATATTCACACTTGAAAATGCAGAAGTGCTTTTGCTTCTCCTATTTGGAAGGTAAAATACCAGGAAGGGAACTGCAGCAAACGACCTACAGGACTGAAGATCACATTTCAGCAGAGCGTTTCATCTTCAGCAAGTCTTTCTGAATTAGCAATTTTGCACTCAATCTTGCAGCCTAAGCCCTCTAAAATAAAAGCTACGGGCAGCCCATGGGAATTTAAAGCACCTATTATCTGGGCACTTCACGTCCCAGACTGCTCAGATCCTCAGAAACTGCATTAGCAAATGGAGAATGCTATTTACCTTTTTTTTTGGTTGTTGTTATTTTGGCCACATGACTGTAACAAAGGCATTGTAAATCCAATTGAAAGCTGTGTGTCTTTTTAAGCCTTGGCATCCTCTATTCAGTTATCTCTCCCTTCCAGATGCCAGGTAGACTGAGGAGGATGCAAGGAGTTCAGATCAGTATGGGGATAAAGAGAAAAGAAACTTCAACAGCTGGAGGTATCTGAGGGAAGTAAAAGGGAATTTGAAGTCATTGTCATTGCTAAGAAGCGAGGGGATCAGCACCCATGTAAATAAGAGCCCAAGGAATAAAGCCCTCCAAGAGCCAGCACAGACACCCATTCCCAGCTCTGCTGCTGGTGGCAGGCACTGGGACTGGAGGCACAGCTGGGCTCAGGGAAGGGGACTCCACGTCTGCCAAGGTGGGGCAAGAGCAGTGAGGGAGCCATGACCTTGAGGAGGACACTGCCTCTCGCCGCTCACGCCCACGCGCGTTGTGTGCTGAGCCCCTTTTCCAGGGATGCTGCAGCCAGAGCAAGGCCTGACCCAAAGCACTTCAGAGTGTGCTGACCCTTCAACCCTGCTATGGCCCCCCAAAGTGGATGCAGTGTCAGGCCAGAAAGGGGAAACCCAAGCAGAGAGGGCTGTGCTAGGCAGAGGCTGGCTGTCCCTGCTGCTGTGAACTCATGGTTCACTCAGCTTCAGAAAGCTGAAGTGCCCTCCCTTGGGAAAAGAGGATTGCAAATCCTCCACTGCAGCACTGCCCTGTGTTATCAGGACACTAACTCTGGGACAAAATCCAGGGGAACAGCCGAAACCAGTTTAAAATCTTGCTTTTACTCTGCAAACCCTAAGCAGACTGTTTAAAATCAGGTTTTTAAATAAGACTGAGGGAGCAAGAGGGTGCATCACTTTTATGCTTTAGAGATTATTTAGACACAGCTTCAGGCTACAAATTTTCATGCAAATATCACTTTTGCCTTCAAACAACCCTTCTTTCAATTTCAAGGAAAGTACAGATGACTGTAGGATGATTCCTCTGCTCTTATTCCCCTTTGATAAGCAAAAAGTTACAAGCTCTGGCCTTCCAAATATCACCCTTGGCATTCAAATTAGTAGCCACTGAAATGAAACCAACTGCTTGTCTCAGATGTTATTTCCTTGAATTATAGAATTGTTTCATTTGGAAAAGACCTTGAAAATCATTAAGTCCAGCCATTAACCCAGCACTGCTCTCAGGCCCTTTGCAGACTCAGGCCAACATTAATTGGTGTCACAGTGACATCAAGCTTAATGCCTGCCCAGTACACCAGACTCAGATGTCAGTTATCCTGAATAACCAGTCCTAAATCCTTCACTGAATTCCCTGCAGCAGACAACCTGCAATGAAAATATCCTTGTAGCATGAGGTAATATAGGTAAGTCAAGCAGGGAAAGCTCCCTGCTGAAACCATGATATCATATAGGCTGGAAAAAAGGGCCATTAAAAAAGAGGAGAGACTGAAGGATGAGGAGAGCTCCACAGGAGAAGGGGTACCCCTACTCCTGCCCCCTCAGCTACCAATTCACAGGAGTCTTTGAAACCAGTCCCTGTTCTCCAGGTTCATTCTACGCTTTCATTTGCTTTCATCTTCTGTCTCTTTCCTCCCTGCAAGAGTCATCTTAAAAGTCTGTTTGGAATAACTTCTGTGTGCTACAAAACATCTAACAGGGCTGGACTGAATTTTAAAGGAGTTAATTTCAGTAATGCAGTAACTCATCGGCCTGTCATCTTTCCTATTAATCAGTGAGCAATATTTCAGTCTCCACCAAGCATCAGGAATGAATTTTGCAAACCTTACACACTGACTTGCACTGCCTGAAAAATATTGTCTTCCTACATTGAAAAGAACAAGAGGACAGAACAGAATAAGCTGTGCTATGATTTTATGTGCTTCTTGCTTCCTTCTTCCTTTCAGATAATCTATTAATAAGCCTGAAGGACACACAAATGCAAATATTCCTGTCTGTTGGGTATTTGCCAGTCAGTTCCATAATGGTTTCCAATTAGGCAGAGACTGTCAGACCACAATGCAAGGACACCAGGGAACACAGGGTGGCATAAGAAGACCCACGCTGGGCAACTGGAGCCATAAAACAGGAATGTGTAAATCAGAAGCAGCAAGAGGAACTAATTGGAAACGTTGCCCAGCAGAAACATTAGCATTTCATATTTATAATGCAAGTGCCAATAAACAAAGAGACATGTCAGCTATTCATTTACTTTCTGACAGTCCAACCATGTGATACATTCCCAAATGACTGCAAGATGATAGGAAACTGCTCATTTTTCAAGAAAGGGCAACACGGCACGTGGCATTTCAGCCACTAACAGCTCACATGGTCCTTTTATTTAGGGCTCAGTCACAGTTTTGCCTTGAATCAGGAGTGACTTCACTGAAGTCAGACTTACCCCAGGGAAGAATAAGATTCAAAGCAAGAGAATTATATAAACCAACTGCAACATCCACAACCCTGACACAGGGGTTTGTATCTGCAGCCCAGGTCACTGGATCATCCATAACTCATGTGGATCATGCAGCAGCTGAGATGTAGAGGCTGTTCAAAGGAGCACTCCTAAGCCTTCCACAACTAAAACACAGATATTCTGCCTGCCAGCAACTTCAAGCCCAATGCAAGTGGCTTTTCAGAACCATTCCTCAACGCCTGCCTCTTTGCTAAGGGGTTTTCAAGGTGCTCTGCACCTCCTGCCCATGCTATTGATGTGTTTCTAGCTGAACTACAGCACTTTGGTACTTCGCTGACTCGCATTCCGTCAAGTACAAGACAAAATGTTCAATTCGCACAAAATTCTGATTCTGCGGTAAAAATCCTCACGTGCTCCTTGCTGAGCAGCACACAACCCTCTCCTGATGCCCTACAGAACCCCTGCAAGGAGCCCAAAGCCCAGTTCAGTGAAAACTGCCAGGGGTGTCAGTGAAGCTGTGCAGAGAACCTCTCACTGGCAGAGCTCCCTGTGCCATGCACTCACCAGTTCAAGGGCAAGACAAGGGACAGAGTGTGGGACATTAGTGCTCTTGTGGGTTATCTCACCCTACTTCTATCTGTGGTGATGTTCACATGTTGCTCTGCTGCCTCTCAACTCCAAGTGCAGCACTTTGCCCTTCACGGGTATCAATTTACCTCTTTCACCCTGAAAATGAGCACTAATTCATACTAATAAATCACATTTTAAAGGCACCCGTGTACTTTGCAAAGCCTACCTCAGTGATATGAAGCTCTCGTGTCACTTGGGTGGTACAGAGAACTGCCCTAGGCCACCATAATTTTTACTCTAAATTTTAACAGTGTTAAATAATTCCTCAGTCCCTTCTAAGGAACAAGGAGCTAGAGAATACAGGGCATTTCCTCTTTAGGTTTCCATAGCCATGCTGCTTGAGGATAGGACAAAGTGTTCAACTAAGTCTAAGCAGCAAAGGGAAGATGGGAAAACAGCTGCACCCAAAGAGATCCTGCACCTTTGCCTTGGTGCAGGAACATCAGCTGGCTCAGAGCTCCCCCCATCTTTGCCTCTCCAAACAATTCAGGTGAAGAACAGTGCTAAGAGATTTCAGGATGCTGGTGGAAAGAGTCAGCCTGCCTCTCTTTGTTTCCCTGCAAGGCTTCCTCCCTTCCATATCTTAAATCCTCCCGTAATAACAAACCTCTAGATACCAGCACTGAGATCAGACTTGCCAGGGCCTCAGCACTGATGTTCAAACCTCCAAGCAAAAGCACAGCACGCTGGGCACAGAGCAGCTGTGAGCTGCCAGAGCAGCCAGTGACACGCGTGAGGACACAGCCACAGCGGTGTCGCTGCCCACACGTTGTACCTGCCCTACACGAGCTCCTTCAGGCAGGTGTCCAAGTCACCTGCAGCTCACCAACCTCCTGCTGACTGAGGGCACCTCAGAGCTCAGTGTGCCTGTGCCAGGCTGGCTCCCTGCCACGGGCACAGCACCTCCTCTCCCCTGGCCTCGCAGCTGGGTCGTGGGCAGGCAGGTGTCCTCAGGGACAGCACGGCTGCAAGGCTGGGGGACAGAGGGTGTGGAAACACATCACTTTGCTTCAGTCCCAGGTGAGGTAGGGAGGTGAATCCCATCTGCCTGGGCAAAGCAGCTCAGCCAGAGGCAGTAGGGCAATGCCTGGTGGGAAGGAAGTGCTGAGGAGGTCAGACACCAGCAGTAGGATGGAGACAGAACACTTGAACCAAGTCATCCACATATTCTACAAGCCTAAAGAACCTGCTTGCTTCTGCATGCACACGGCCATGCAGCTGTGTTCCTGAGGGGGAATGTGCTCCTGAAGGCAAAACAGCACATGTTATCCTGGGGGAAGGAAGAAATTCCCTTCTAACAGACTGAATTTGAGTGGGGCAGTCCAGCTGTGGGATACAGTCGTGTGGGCAGACCAGCAAGAGAAGGAGACCAGACACTGTGGCCTTACTGGGAGTAAAAGCAAACCTGAAGAGCAAAAAGAAGAACACAGCAAGACAGAGAGACAACCTCCAAAACAAGGAGATGGCACAGAGAATTTAAATGGGCTGTAAAGAGGCAAGGGAGAAGCACAAGACATTACCAGCAAAGGCTGAGGCAGAAGATGAGAGCAGTCAACTTGCCAAAGTGATGGAAAACCACATGACACCCCAGGCTGTGCCTATCAATTATGGGCTTCAAAGGTGTTTTCTGCCTGGAGAAACATGACCAGCACTGACTCACAGAGTGGTTTCATTACTAAAAGTCAATCTCAGCTCCCCAGGGGCTCTTGCTGCCTGGTGATTGTGGCCAGGCAGCTGCCAGTGCAGGCAAGCTGGACTGCTGGGCATTCCTTCCTGCACCCAGGAGGCCCTGCAGGCACCCTGCTGCCAGGTTCTGCCCTCTGGAATACACACACACACACACACAAACACACAGCAAAAAGGCATTTTCTAGCACACAGATATCAACCTCTGACCACCAAATCACATCTCACAAAGTCTAAAACAAGTGATTTTGACTGACAGGCAGCTTCACTGGTAAACAACAAACTCACTTGAGGCTTGGAAAAAAATGGAGGTTTGTTCTGCATCACCCATCCAAGCCTGGTAATCCATAGCCAAGGCAGTCCTGAACTCTCCAAATTCCGTCTGCTTCCAGCAACTCCCTGGGGCAATGAGTTCCAGGGGCTAATTTCACACTGAAGACAAACATTTTGGTCACCAAGACCCCTGGAAGATGAATACACATGGCTAAGACCATCAGCAAAAGCCACCCAGGATATCTCTGAGGGTGGTGAGGAGCAGCTGGAAGATAGAAAAGCAATTTAACAGCAAACAGGTGAAGAACTTCTAGATTTGAATGATTACAGAGCCTCTGTTTGGCATACACTTGGCTGTTAGCTGGATTTTTATGGAGCAAACAACCTCAGGTTACCACATAGTCTAAGTCAGTGTGATTCAGAGGAATCTGGGAATTTGGTGAGAAACCTTGGAGACAGAACACAATGTTGCTTTTCTCCAGTACATTACCAAAAGCCAACAAAATCAGAATACAATAACTTCTCTTGGGATTATGATCTCTGTCTTTATGCATTTAAATATACCGAGTGTTTTCCTCAGAGCTGATCTCACTTTTACACCAGTGCTGTCCAATGGTTGAGGTCTTACTATCTTCAAAAGTAATTCTTTTGGGGAAAAAAAAAAAAACAGCTCACAGATTTATATGCCCCTTTTCAGGGCATACAAATCCCAAGATGCAGCTGTACAAGTTCATTATTTTTTACTGAGAGTGGCAGAAATGTTAATGCAGATGTCCTTTTCCACTTGAGGAAGCAGAGCAAATTCACTGTTTGTCTGTTGGCTTGTACTTGGCAAAGACAAACATTTTCATGTGCTGCATGGATACTGGAGCAGTTGAAGCCAAAAGGCTCAGCGGGAACAAAAAAGAGCAGTAGGAACAGAGAAACTGAGGCACATTTGAATCAGCAGAGGAAACCTGCAGCAGATGTGCCAGAATCAGCGTGGACCCCACCAGTGGAATCACTTGGACACAGACATCCATGCTGCACCTTTCCAATATTCCCAAGCTAAATGCCAGACCAGGAATGATTTAGTACTCTCCAGGAATAACTGAGGGACCAGAACTGCGTCCTTCCCTGCCAAAGGGTCTCCCCTTTGCAGCTGTGTCCCTGTTAAAATCTGTTATCCCAGGATACACTTGGACTTCTCTTGTTGTTCCTCCACCTGTCATACGCCCCAACAGCTTTTTTTGGCCACTCATTTGTTTCTCCCAACAGGTGGATTTGGGGAGGGGGTTAATTCACCTGCTCCTATCACACTTCCATCTTCCCATCCTGCCTTTCTTTCATGCACACATCTTACTCTTCATTACACAACATCACCTTTAATTACACTGTTCTTTTTCTGGCCTTTCTCTACTTCCACTACAATTTACTGTTATGTATCAAGAGAAACCCTTGTGTCTAAGAAAGTGCTTTGGGAGAAAAGACTGAACTCTGCTCCTTTCCTCTCCCCTGTCTCTTCCCACCAGCTTGCTCTTGGCACAAGGCTCATTTGAGAAAATGTTCCCCTGACTGAAATTCAAAAGGTCTCAGTTTTCCTCTTTACAGTGGAACAC
>VWZW01007004.1:0-74500 GCA_013397115.1 Edolisoma coerulescens
GTCTCCGAGCGCCGGTGGCCGGGCGTGGGTCGCCGCCGCCGAAAATCACGAACGGCGCAGGATTTCTCCCAGGCCAAAACTTCCAGCGACTCAGACTCCGGCTGCTCTCGGAGTGCCAATGGCCCCCTCCGAACTGCCATCAAGAAACTGGGGGTCTGGGTTTTTTTTCCCGTGGAACAGGGCCAGCATTCGCCTCCAGGTGCCAGTGGCCGTGCTCTGTCTGCCTGGCCTGGAGATTTGGTGTCCTGAGTGTCCTGGGACAGGCATTCATTCCTGACTCCAGCACACCTGGCTGCAGCTCTGGCAATCCAATAGAGTTTAGAGTCAGAAGAGGGTTTGAAGAGACAATTAGGTGTTAAGCTATCCATCAAAAATGTCTGAAAGGCACCCAGGGAGGTTCATACTAGAACTGAGGGGAGGGGGGAGTTTCTAGTTAATTCTTTCTTTTGATATGTGAAGAATAAATTTTAAGAATTTAAAGACTTTCTTAAAATATTGCCTTCAGTTGTGTGGGTGGAAGTAACAAATCTTTCAGCTCATAAAATTGATGCTTCGTATAATTTCCTGATGTTCACTTACCTTGGCTGTTAATGGAAACTTGCATTCCAGCATAAACTCTAATCATCCCGCTGAAAGCAGCAGGAAAGATTTGTCCCCAGTGACAGCCACAGGCCATTAATGCCCTGAGCAGGGTGGATGTGCTCTCCTTCCTGTTCCAAGGCTGCCATGAGCAAGCAGTGCCAACTGTGGTGGGCAGGAGCTGCATGCTCCCAGCCATGGAGAGAGGTGAGCCCTCCTCCGAGCTAAACCAGGCACAGTGCTGTGGAGGCCGTGCTGCCCCAGGCTGTTCACTTGTATTTACACCTCAGAACATACTGAAATGTCCTGAGAGAGTTCAGCACAAAGGACTGGCCACCAGGTAACTCCTTAGCTGCTGAACTCGCCACTGCTGAGTGCTGCTACCTGTTGCTGTTGTGCCGGGGACGGCGCAAGAAGAAACACATGAAATCTAAGACTCAGGGATAAAAGGAAGCACTTTAATAATTTTTTTAAAGGCTTTTATATGTTAGTTCGCAAAAGTGTGTTAAATGGCATAAGGTAATTGGTCCTTTGGCCATCCACCCCTTGAGGGGATTGGTCAAACTCTAGGACACTCATTTCTAAATATTTCTCTAGTTAGAACTATAACAATACTGCAAAACAACTTGCAGGTGCAAGAAGTTAACAAAACTGTAACATAGTTTAAAATAGTTTGCATGGAAAAGACAGAACTTTCACAAAATGCTGCAGAAAGGTGAACAAATCCCCTGCTGAAGCCTTTTCAGTACCCATAGCTACTCATATAGATTTTCCAGGACTCCATCCTTCCATGGAAAGACGGGTGCTGCAGAACCTCTGGGATGAGGCGGCTTGACTGTGAGTGTGCTGCACAGCCGGTGTGTGCTGGCACTGTGGCTGCTGCATGTGCTCCAAGCTGATGTCTGGCCAGCATTTCTGCTATGAAAATCAATACTCTGATTATAGAGCTTATTCTCCACTGATCAGTTTGCTTGTGGAAGAGCCTTGTAGGACCCAGTGTTAGCCATGGAAGTGGAATTGGCTGTAGCCTCTGATGGGAGGGCATGAGCAGAGGAGAGCTGGGCTCATGCTGAGAGACCAGGAAGCAGAGAATGCTGAGAGGTGCATAAATGATACCATGGGAGCACAGCAGAGTGTGCCAGGAGAAACACTGCCTTGTTTGGCTCTTGGGAAATGATAATTAAAGAACCTGGGAAGCCCTGAAGTTTATCTGGCCAGGTCAGGGTAAAGCCATACCAGCTGTAAAATCAGGTGGGAGGGGGTGTGTGTGTGAATTTACGTATTATGCTTAAATCCAATGCAGAGTTTGTGCACAACAGGCCAAAGTGTAACTTTCTGCCATGGGTGCTAAATGAACAGTGTTCAATTGTACAATATTCATACTCTAAACTGCTGCCAGGAACGAAGCATTGTTCTTCTTTTCTATTTCCCTTCTTGGAGGCAGTAAATTAAAAGAAAGATCAGAATCACCGAACACCTAATTTGCAAGAGAGGGCTTAACTGCTTGTTCCCAGGACTTAAAATGTATTTTGCGAACTTTTATCTGTTTGGATTGAATTTAACTGATTGGAAGTGACATGGGCAGCCTTGCTCCCGACCACAGCAGTGCAGGAAGGCCACAGCAGTGCAGGAAGGCAGATGGCTGGCCAAGGCACTGTTCCATTATTAAACAGATCAGCAAGGAGCCCAGAAAGAAGCACACTTAGAGCCTTCATGTCTCACAAGGCCATTTATTTTTTTCTAAGATGAGGGAAAATTAATATGGCCTCATTATTGGATGGAAAAGGCTTTTCAATTTAACCTTGAGCTATTTCCCTTTACAAAGAAATTGCATAAAAACAACAATGAAAAATTTTAATCTCCTTATGGGATAATAGAAGAGAGATCATCTGGAGTTTATAAAACATCATAGTTAATGGATTCATTTTATTAATGACAGGTTTATCCACCCACATTGGCAAATCTTGATTTTTTTTTTTTGGAGTGCATGCATCCAGATTACACGTCTTAAAGCACAGAAGGAAGTGTCATACCAAGAATAATACGAGCACTCTCCTGTCTCTCCTTTGGCAGTTGACATGGGAAGTCCCAGCATTCTCCCTCACACTTGAGTCCATCATTTGGACACTGTCTCTGGCCACCTTTTCTCTAAATCTTAATGTCTATGCTGCAGCTGATTCATACTTGAACCTTTGGTGTAGCTTCTTTTATTACAGCTCTAATTCTCATCAGGGCCTCTCCAACTGAATTCCTACAGTGTTGTTTTCTCCAGCATTCACCGAGGTTCCTGCACACAGCTGTCTGAAGTGCTTCCTCCAGTGCCTTTTGCCAGCTGGTTCAGCTGTGGAACCTCTCTGTGTGTCCTTCTGCTCCTCCCTTTTGCTGTTTTGTGGTTTGTTGGGTTTTTTTTTTCTACCACCACCAGCATTAATTGTTTGCCTTACCTTTAAAGGCCCTGCCCTATCTCCTCATGTCCCCATTTTCCCTTCTCTTATGCTGTGAGGGCAGTGTCTCCCTTTTCAGTCAGGGATGCAGCTGTGCTCACTCAGCCGCACACATCCGAGTGCTCTGCAGCCGTGAGGCCCTACACATCTGGAAGGACTCTCCCACAGGATGTGCCATTCTCCTCTCTGCCATTCCCTGTTTAAAGCTTGCTTTGCCACACTGTTTATGCAATTTCTGAGTGCTGCTAACACCACTGCTGTGTTCTCTCCTTGCTTCCTTGGCTGCCCTTCTGCCTCAAGCACCCATGTCCTGTTGCTCTGTGAGCACTTGGGGGAAGAGCTTGTCCCTGCTCTTTGTGTGCAGCGCGTAGCTCCGTGTGTTCCAAGCCTTCCACCACACCTCCTGGGCTCTACAGGAATACAGATAATTAACAGCAGATCTTTCCCCCGTTGTCTGGAAATGCTTGTCAGCTTTGTGGAATTTCTTGTAAAAGTTTAGCGAGCCTTGTGAAGCAAAGCTTGAAATCGGGGAAGAAAGCACAGTTGATTATCATTTCAGGAATAATTCAACACTGTCCTACGTTGAGTGTTCATTTGTCTTCCACTTGCTGAATACATTAAAATTCTCTAAGTAGGGCCCAACTTTGCCTCAGCAGACACCTTATATGCTGTGAAATTCCTCTGTCTCAGATGCACGTGTTTGCCAAGGCTGTTGGTGTCTCTGCAGTTCTGCTCCTCGCTTTCTCTAATCAACAGGCATCCCAAGGTATTTGCTAGAGTAATTGGAAGTTGCCAGCTGTGAAGCAAGTTTGTGCTTCTGTCCAACCATTTGGTTGGATCTAATGTGAAAAGGGGAAAAAAAAAATCCTCTTTCTGTTTTGGCTTTGCAAAGACTTTCTGAAGACTCAGAATCAATGAGTCTCCTTTGCTCAGCGGCACCTGGATGGGTAATGGGAGATTTCTGAAGAGTTCCCCAGTGCCTCCTTCAGGACATTAGCAATCCTTAATACTTCACAACGGGATATGCCCCAAGCAAAAATCTTTGGAAAGGTAATGTGTACTGTAAGTGCTCACAGGAGCCTGCCTTCAGTGCATTTAATTTTTTTCCTCTTCTTAGCATTGCCATTAGTGGTAAAGTCAGAGCGTTTCTGGTGAATTCCACCAGTGCACACCATACAGATGGCCCTGTACCTACTGCCCTATAGCCTTTCCCTAGTGGTCTGAGAGGGCAGAGGTGCTGGACACAGCTCCAGGTCCACCTCTGCTCTTCCTAACCCTGCAGGTCTGCAGGAGATTGAAAGAGCAGCTGCGTTGCTAAGTTAAATTTCTGATCATGTTTCCCCAGCTTCATGTAATGTAAATTTCTCAGGAGCAAGCACTCACTTTGAAAAAGCTGTAACCAGTAATTCCAGTGGAGTGAAATAAAGATTTTTAAGGTGAATCCTGTGCTGACAATAATGCTCTAAGCTAACAAGCCCAGGAGTGAAGAGTTTAAATTTGCTACTCTTATTTTCACTTTCCATTTGGCTCAGTTTCTCCATTTCCCCTGCATTGTCTGAATCAAGGAATTCTTAATAGCCTTGATTTTATATCTTTCCAAAACTCCTTAGGAAATTGAATGTAGGAAAAGCAGAGACATTCTTTGCAATATGAAAGACTGATTAAATGTACTTGTGTATTTATTAACATGATCTGGATCCATCATTGTCAAGCAGTATCTTCCAAATCTGCAGAGTAGGAGGAGGAAATCTAAACCCTGAATTTCCTTCTGGGAAGTCCAAAGCTAATTTTGAGAGAACTTCCTCTCTTTTAAGACAAATTTTCAGGATTTTAGAGTATATACGGCTGGGCTGTAAATGGTTTTGTAATAGTTCCAGATCCCCCTGGATTTTCTATAGGCAGCACAAAAATTGCTTCTGTTAGATTCTGGCTGGGAATATGGAAACTTAAAAGTGTTTTCAGGGATCCTGTGGTGCCCACTTCTTCACAGCAGCCCCTGCATTTTCAGCAGTCGTGTTCAGGGACTCCCACAGGTTTGGCCACTGAGTGCCCCTTGCGTGTAAAGATGCACAGCTACAGGCCTGTGTACAGAGCTGGGAGTCCCAAATGTGGAGACTGAAGTGATTTCAGTCTCTGCTGATAAATCGCTTCCAATTTTAAAAAGGGGAAGCTCACCTTGTTGGATGGAATGGCACGTTCTCCTCCACCCCCTTCCCGAACCACGCTGTTGCTCGTTGGCATGGACCAAACTCTACAGCAGAGACACCAACAGGCCTCCTGCCTTCATGCGTGCTCCCCTTCCTTCAAGGCAAAAACATCTCAGAGAAGAGTCCCAGATCACCAACACAAGCAATTACAAGCCTCTTTCCCCTGGGATTATTTTATCAGTTTCTTCTGGAGGGTTCTCCATAAATGTCAGCTTTTAAAAATATGCCAAAGAAACTTTCTCATTACCAACTAATGCCAGGCTTCATTGGACTTCACCTGCTAAAGCACTCAGTCAAGAACCAAATTTTATTCTCTGGAGGTTGGGAAGACTCATCCCGACGTCCACAATGTTGTCTGTGGTGCCCTGAAGCTACCTGCAAATACTGACCCAATGAGTTATTTTCTTTTTACTCCTGGTGAGAGATTAAGATGAAGGGTGTCGTTCTGCCCTTTTAAGTGACAACACTGCTGTAAGGAGCCAAGCCCCGCTGCTGGGCCAGGGGCTGGGGCTGGTGGGGCTCTCGGGCTGGGTTAAGGAAGCTCTTCCACTCCATGCCCTGTTATTGAATGTACACTTGTGTGGAGACTGCAGGGTGCCGGTGCCAGGAGACTGTTGGAGGTCACAGCCAAACCCTCCTGTCTTTGCTTTTCTCATCCAACAGCTTCACAGTTGCTACACCATCCATCAGAGATTATCAGCTCTGCTGTGAATATTCTGTAGTCTGATGAATAAGACTTCATTCTCAATACAGAGCAAGGTGCTGAATTTGAATGCAGAGTCTCCATGTCCCCGGGCAGTTCTCTGGCTGCCAGGCCACTCACAGATGGGCAGGGCTCTGCTTTGGGAGCCCCTTGTATCCATGGCTTTGGGAAGTGTCCAGCACGGGCACCTGGGAATTGCTGTTGGATCATCAGTGCTTTCATTTTGGTTCAGCTAAATTTGCTCATTTGTGAGTTTTTTGGAGCGATGTGTTTCTGTCACCAAACTGGTAATTTCTCCATGCTATTCTGGTTCTTCCTACTTCTCTGTCAGTTTTACTTCATGTAGAGGAAAGAGGGGGAAAAATGCTCAAGATAAGTAAATAGCTTTCTTTTTATTTTTCTCAAATGTATTAATTAGTCACTGAATAATTTACATGGATGATTCTTAGTTCCCCAATTGTTTATGAGCAGTTCATTACCTGTGCTAAAATTGCAGATGTTTTGATTAGATACATGAAGTGCATCACACTTGTGGTCTTTCTTTTGGGGTAGTTTCTCTGATGGCAGCAGAAGCTCTCCCCATCTGTAGCAGCACTAGACCTGAATTAAGCTCAGTTTAGATCTTTCTTGATTACAGAACTTAAGCAAAGCTTCCTGAAATCAATGCCATCTTTGTGTTCATGACTGTCAGCTTTGGGCTGTAAGTGCTTCTCAGTGATGTGGGAGAAAATAGTGGGGGTTCACAAACCCAAACAGAGATGCCACTTCCCGCACAGACAGCGTGAGGGAACGGGCTTGTTTTTCTGTATGACCTTTCATAGGTTCTTGACCAGTAGCCCATGGATCCCGGCCCGACCTGGGTAGATCCTGGACTGAAAATCATGGGATTAAACCTTTGATGTGTCACAGAGCCAGGCTCTGGATGTGAAAGCTCACAGCTCTGAATTGGCTGTGCTCAGGGCTGTCAATGTCATTATGGAGGCACTTTTTTTAGAACGTTTTACAGTTCCTTAGTCTTTTCTCTCTGCAAACAAGCTTTTCTTGCCACCTTTGATTTCTATAACAGCCTCTGGTTAATTTAAAAAGGGCTGTACCTCTGAGGACAGCTTCAGCTGCCATTCTCCTTAAACCCTCTTGGGACACAGTCCCATTCACCACTGACACGGATAAACAGAACTCCTATTGCGTTTATTAAGCTGAGAAAAAGGTGAAATCATCATTGCTAGTCTACAAACAAGAGTTAAATACCTATCATCAAATTTAAAGAGGAGTAAATATGGTATAAATTATTCTAATAGGTTTGCACAAAAAAGAGCAATTAAACTAATGCAGTTTGACTTCTTTTCAATTAATAATGTACCCAATCATTTTTACATTGTTTGGAAAGACTATGTGCAGGTAATATTGTCTTATGGCCTAATTTTTTTCATGCAATTAGTTGCATACATTTGCTGACAGGCTAATTTATGAGCAATTGCTTTAAAAGCAGAACTATTTTGCATTTAATTACGTTGGGTTGTAATCCATCTGTTGACATATTTGTGTGTTTTGCTATTTATTTGCTAATGTGTTCCACTACTCCAGCATGATCAGTCATATAAGTTGAATATTTTGTTGATTATATAAATACCACAGGGTAATTAAGGGCCAGATGTATGGCTGGTGGGAATGACTAGTTGTGGTATTTCTTCCCCCCTCCAGTTGAACTTTTTATTGCTGCTCTGTAGAGAGTGAAAAAAACTATGATTAAAGCTGGAATTCTGTGGCTGCTGTTTCTCAGCAGCTGGAGCAGGGGAAGGTGGGGAGAAGGGAATCTCCGGATGGGCCCCTCCGGTGCTTTGTGCCCAGGGCCTGCGTGCAGTTTGCTTGTGCAGAGTTCAGCTCAAAGACATCGTGCTCACAAGCAAACCAATACTCTCCTAGTGGGAAGCAGAGGGCAACCTGGGAAATCAGGCTAAGGTTTCCAGATTAGCTGTTTGCACTGCTGTGAGGAGGAAGAAAGGTGAGCTGGGTGGAAGGGCCCCTCGGGGAGGTGCCTTTGGATGGCAGGTGCTTGCACATGGAAAGCAGGAGCACTTGGTTTGAGTCAGGTTTCTTGCTTAGCTGACTGGCAGGGGATGCCTGAACTGTGGGTGCAGGATGGAGAGTGGGAGTTGTTTGGAGAATTGGTTTGTCTTGGCAGTTACTGCTTGGACTTACTGAAGAGTGATGCTGCTTGGGTGTGAGAAATATGGGTTCTTTTCCAGTACCCTTGAGTGAAAAAGGAGGTATCAAGCTGAGGGGTTTTGAGATGGGTGTGGTACTTGGCTTTTACATCACCCTTGGGGGTAGGAAAAGGAAGGCTCAGAAAAACATGGACCAGGTATGGGATGGGTGTGTGGTGGCCAGAGGCAGAGGAGCTTGCTTGCTTTGGCTCCCTTAGTGGGTGGTTCTTTCAAGACCAGTTGAGTTTCAGTTGCACCCACAAAAATGACAGCAGTGATGGATAAATCTTAAGACAAAGTCTTGGAAAAGTCTGATTTATCTGGACACCCCAGCACCATCGAAGCACAGTGAGACAAGGGACAAAGTCTTTGTCCTTGCAGCCACAGCCACAGGGTGCCGTGTGGGTTCCCCTCCACAGGCAGAGCACTGTCAGTCTTTCCCTTTTTGACTAACACTACCTGCTGAGAAACCCCTTTGGTTTGCATGAGAATTGGTGGTGGGCTGGACTGTCCAGGAAAGTGGAGGGCAGCAAAACCCAGCTCTTGGTAATTTAGACTGTTTAGTTCAAGACCCAAAATAGTTCTAGAGAGTGCCAAGCAAAAGCCTGACACCTCCTTATGTATCAAAAGCAGAGTGAGTAACGTACATTGAAGGCCTCAGTGGTCGCGGGGGCAGTACAGATGTGCTCCAGCTGCTCATTGGCACTGGTGTGAGAGAACAACAGGCTGGGGATTCTCTCCACAATCAAGGTTGTTCTGAGGCTTGTGAAGGTGGGTGTTTGTGCACTGGGTTCATCTGCACTTCGCTGAGGTTCAGATACACATCAGCTTTCTCAGCCTCTGAATGGGTTTGAATTGAGTCTTGCACTTTCCCCATTTTTAGCCGAACAGTTTCTGACTTTGGATTAAAGACAAAGGTCAAATTAGAATTCTCTTTGTATGCTCTGTAGGCTGGATTTCTGGTTTGTTTCTTTGTGGTTTTAAATAACTGAATCTCTATTTCTCCTGAGTATTAACAGCTGGCAGCTGTACAGATCATAAGAGTTCAGGCGTCTATAAAAATATCAGTTCCTTCTGAAGTGCTTTAAAGCATAAATTATAGTTAGATAGTATCCTCAGATGATCAGTCTGTGAAAAAGGATTTTCTTTCCCCACCTCCTTCTGCATTTAATCTAGAAATTAAAGACAATAGGGACTGCAATTATCAAAGATGCCACATAATATCCCCTCTTGGGGGTTTCACCTAGAAGTTCTGCTCTCTGCCCAGTGTATGTTGGGAAGTTTGGTTTGATGTTAAAATGCTTTTGTAGAGCTGTCTAACAGTCCCCATAAAGCATGGTGAAAATAGAGCTTAAAGGAATGGGTGGACACATTGTGAGAGTCAGACAAATAAATTACATGCTTTTTACTCTCCCAAGCACAGATGACTAGAATTGTAACTGACTGAATAATTTGCAGTGATTAACTTGAAGAGATTTTCAAGGTTTTCAGTGTTCTTTGAAAATCCGTACATTTAACCATAAGTATGGTTTATTTAAACATATTTCAGTGTAATTTTTTGGTCTTGAGACTGCTAGCAGGCAATTGTCATTTGAAATAGTCCATATATAGACAAATTCCATAAATTCTGTGATATTTTTGCCTTACATAGTAGGGAGTTTCATGGAAATAGTTTTATTGCTTAAATTGCAAGTCACATGTTTGATGATAATGTTTGCCATTCTTGCCATTTTGGCTAACCATATCAGACAGTCAGCGAGAGGAGATGGTATCACATAACCCATATAAGTAGCAGGCTGAAATATGGATTTTGCAATTGGATCTATTTATTATTGCTATTTTGGTGGTAGTGGTTCCTTGTTAGTGTTGTGAGCGGGGCAAATGACTGTGTGGGTGTTCCAGGCAACTGGCATCCTTGAAGGCTTCCCTGCACCTACCTCGAATCATGCTTCTTCTGCCCCTGTCTTCTTAACTTCTCTTTAGGAGCAATTTTCTCATTGCAATTAATAAGGGTTTTGGATGTTGCTTTGTCCTATAAGCTGAGATGATTTTGGAGAATAGCAAGACGAGGATTGTGAGAGAACATGAACCCCACCCTGTGCTTCTGAGGGAAGAAAAGTCACTGCTGAGCAGGAGCCATGGGGGAAAAGCAGCAACCTGCTCATGTCCCTGTGCTCTCTAGGCCTGTTTGGGATCAAGAGCTAAACTAATGCACTGTGAAGGGCAGGAGGAAGGGGAAAGCAGTCCAGAGGGAGCAGCTCTGGGATTCTGACATCGGCCCATGTCCATGCTGCTGCTATGCCAGCTGGGCGTGTAGGACTTTTCAAGTATTTAACACGTTGCAAAATCATGTTGCACGTTCAGTTTCAGAACTGAAGATAAGAAATTATCTCCTGAGATCTTTGTGCTGGTTTCCCAGCTGAAGAGGTCCAGAGAGACTTTGTGGAAGTGGAAGTAAGGGAATTCTGAAGCGTGATGAGACTTGTCTGAAACTTAATCACTGCTGGCCCTGATTTTATGTTCAAAATCCAAATAGCTGCAAATATGAGTGTGGGAAACAGCAGTGATTCTATCCCATGTCTTTCATCATGAGATCCTAGTGCCCCCCAGAGTCTGACTTAATAAAATCACTGAGACCAAGATCCAACGAATGGGCTCTCTGCTGAAACAGATGGAGATATTTCATGGCATGGAGCTTGGACTTCCCCAGTTGTCCTATTAGCTGTCCCAAGTAATCCAGTTCAAATGACCAAGGGGTGGATATTGCAGATTCTTCCTAAGGTGGAAAAAGAACTCGTTGGCCAAATGAGGGCAGGAATTAATTAGTGAGGAGCAAAGGTGTACATCTGCAGATTTGTGGAGTGGGAGGAGGTGAATGCGTTCCAACTGCCTTGTTATCTGCTACAGCAGCACAGTTTTTACCACCAGCTTTAGACATCTCACTGAAGTACAGTTTGGTGAAGAAGACGGGGGTCAGTGGAGGGATGAACACTACCAGAGAGTTGCTCAGGTCACAGAAGTTAGGTGACACAAATAACTTCCTCATTTATTTTTATGGTTCTTCATTTGACAGTACTCTTGGGCACGTGGTGTGACTCTTGGGGTGTCCTGTGCAGGGCCAGGAGCTGGACTCCATGATCCTTGTGAGCCCTTCCAACTCAGCATGTTCTGTGATTGCTTCTTTGCCTCCCTGAATCCCGAGGCTGTATTCCCATGCACTTGCTTCTCCTCAGTTGCCGTGGCACTACCTGCCCAGCAGCTCTTGAACCAGCAAGGTAGCTTGCTGCTGCTCAGAATGTTTGTTTATGAGCATGACGATACTTCCTCTGCTGTGTCCTGCTAACTTTCTCATTACACTTCATTGCAAACATTAATGTCTAGAAAAAAACAGATTTTTATCTGCTCCCAAGATAGAACATAAAACAAACATCTAAGGCTCTGTAATGCCAAGACATTTTTAGGATGCTTTTCAGAACATGTACTTGACTTCAATCATTCCAAATCTATTTTGTAATTACAAAGCCATTTTATGTTCCTTTGAAACCAATTCTAAAGCCATTTCCCAACCATACTGAAAATATCCCATGTACAGAATTTAGACAAACATTTATTCCAGTTCTGTCTCTTTTCTTTCTTTTCTGCTGTACAGTAGAAAAAGGGGTCTTTGCAGAACTCGAGGTTCTCTTGACCATCTCACTATGACCTCTGTGAAAGGCTGCCCATTCATCTGGGCAGTGTTACTCCCGAAAAAAAAGGAAGAGGAAACTCACACAATGTAAAGTTTTAAAGCCAAGTGGAGTCACTAACATTTAGTTTCAACTATGGCACAGGTCATACTGCTTCACCGAGGATTCCTTTGTCAAGGTGAGCAGCAGAGGTTTACCAGACCACAGAGCTGATTGGTGGCTCTGGAGTTTCCTCAGCTGGCTGTGGGGCAGGGCAGGCTGGTTCATTGCCAAGTAGGAGAGAGGTCTATTCTCTCTCATCAGATGGTGACAATAGTAAAGACAAGTTTGAGAACTACACAGCCCACCAGCTTCAGGGACACAGTGAGGTTTAGATCAGCATGTTTGCCTATTCTTGTATCACATTCTCCTTGACGATGCTGTGAGGAACACGATCGGATTTGTAAAACCATTCATTGTTCAGCTGCATGTAACCCTGATACTAACTGGGTGTTCTTAGACTACAGAATAGCACTGGCAAGTACAGATCATCTGCCTACCAGATACAGCTGATCTCAGGCACACCACAGCTTTATTTAGAAGCAGCCATGTTAAAGCACAAATTCCTCGTCCATGTGTAGGGCCAGGAGCTGAATGATGCGCATTTAGAAAACAACCTACTCGTAGCCTATGTAATGCTAAGTAAGAAAAGCACAAAGCAGAGGGGAAGGTGAAGATCTCCTTCTGCAGTATGAGCACATTCTCAGTGTGGGAGCATATGCACTGAGTCAAAATAATATGCAACAAATTTTCAACTGTTATTATGTAAAGTGGTTGGAAATAAACTGACATTACATAAACAGTGATGTGATAGTGCTGCAGTAATCACTCTGAAAGCAGAAGGGATTCTAAACTGATGTGATCTGGTTCTGGTTTGAAACTGGTGGAATTTGTATCCCCTGAGCATCTTTTTTGGCCTACAAGGAAATGAGCAGGTTTCCTGCTCCCTGTGTTTATAGGAAAAGCAGCTGCATAGCTGTTCTCTCACCCCAGTCTCATCAATACTGGCTTTCATGTTATTAGTTCTCAAGATTGCTCTCGCAGCGATTCAGCCTTTAAGATGCGGTTATTGTGCTTTTCGTAAGTGAATGGAAAAAACCACCAAGGTTAGCTATATTTCTTCTTGGTGAATTCCTTAGCAGAAGGAAGCATTCAGCGATCCCCCCATCTGTGAATGTGGGCTGACAGATCAATGCATTTTCAGGGCTTTGTTACCCTGCTGAGAATTTATTTGTAACAAATTTTGAGGCCAGACTGCATCTTCCCTTCTGGCCAAGGATAAGTTAATTAGGTAAACACAACCACACAGTCTTGCAAAGTTTCTGGATTGTCACTCTGTGCAGGGAGGGAGGCAGGGACGTGTTGCCCCCTGTCCCACAGGAGAAGCAAGGGAAGTCTCAGCGTGTCTGTGCATGGAGTTGCCATCTGCTTATGGGCCTTTTCCCCAGTTTGGGAGGGCTCTCTGTGCCGGGGGGCTCTAAGCCATTTACCCTCTGCACAAGAGGCGTGCAAGGTGTCAAGGTGAATTATTGATGAATGATAAATGGATTTTTTAATTTGTGCAACAAATCTGTTCTCTGGAGGGTTTTGTTTCTTTCATACCAAAGGAAGGTATGATTTTGCTGATGATTTCTTCCACTGACATAACTAATTACTTAATCAAGGGCTTCTGCCTTCTGTTAAGAGATAGCTGAGATATTAAGAGATTGCATTAATGCCCTTAGAAACACAGCGAGACTTGAGAAATCTATAAAGATATATTTAGTGGCAAAAATTATTCCATGATAATTTGTCAATTACAGTGCTCTATCAGATAACAAATGCTTGAGATGAAATCTGCTCCAGCTGGGGAAAGATCCATTTTCTCTGCTTTCAGACATGTCTGGAAAGAAAATGCCTTTACTGAACTTTTTTCTTTTTTTTCGTATTTGCTGTATTTGTAGGGTTTGGGTTACATTTGGCATCGAGGTGGTTTTGTGTAGGGGCAGCAGAGGGGTGGTAGGTTTTACCAGCACAATATAGGCATAAATCGATATTTCCTGGATCGGTAAAGGATGCCAAGGAAAATGCTTATAGGTAAACCTTCAACAGTGGTTCAGAAAGGGATGGAATAACTTAGGTTGCCTGGTCCACCCACCCCCTGAGAGCAGGACTAAATCATGTTAAGATAAGAAACGACCATATTAGAATGTTATTTATAATCTCCTCGTGTTTTCACTCAGTGTTTCATTTCCATGCCACTTCTGTGTACTTTAACTTTCTTTTTAATTGCGGAAAACTGCACATGAAGATATTATAAATTTTTCCTGTGATTGAGATACTGAAATATTTTCTCAGTTGTTACTGTTTTAGAAAAAAGAGCATTTGTCTTTGGCAGGAGGGTATTTGCCTATGTTCACAGCACACAGGCTTAACAGCATTTTACTCCTTCCTGCACTTTAGTATTGGATTCTTTATTGCTTGCATAACTGCACCTTTGACACCTGGACATCACTCACATCCACAGGAAGGAGAGTTCCATTCCTTCCCTAATAAATTTGTGACAGGCAGGCTGCCCCTCAGGGTGGGACCCACGGTGATGTCCCCACAGGCACAAGGTGGGGCCTCTCTTTTCAGGTGTGCACAGAGAACTGGTAGAACAGGCTACCAAATCCCACAAGCACCTCTTATCAATGAAGCCCTTCTCCTGCTGTATATAATGTGTGTATATATACAGGGTAATACATTGATTTGCTTTGTTATAATTTCTGTCATTTCGTCACTTCTTAGTAGTTAGCAGAACAAAGTCAAAGGTTTTTAGTTAAAACCTCACACTCTAGGAAAGCTTATTCAAGAAGGACTAATGAAAATTACAGCTATTTATCCACCAAAGCTATGAAACGATGCATTATGATTCCCAAAGTGCTGGGTTACTGTACTGTGACAAATAGAACAGTTTCCCAAGTACCCTTGGGTGAGAGCCAGTGTGCAAAAAGGAAGCTAATACTGAAGACTTTTTTTCAACCACTTAGTTGCCAATAGAGGAGATACAACTGAAGTTTGTGTGTGCAGTCTGCCCTGCCCTGCCCTGCCCTGCCCTGCCCAGGGAGCCGGGGCAGAGCACGGGGGGCTCCCCCTCTGCAGCCCCCCGGGACAGGCTGAGCCCTGTGGGGCAGGGTCGGGGCAGGGCCAGCCGTGCACTGCGGGTGCTAGGGGTTCCTGTCTTCATCATGAGTCATTGTGTCAAGGTAACTGGTTCAGCAAATCCATCTGTGAACTGATCATTAATAACTCAGTTCATAAAAAGGTGAGTAAGCCAATAGACGAATGAAGTTCTTGAGGTCTTGTAATTCAGTTCTGATGCAAATCCTAAACTGATGCATGAAGTGAGCCCTTTCAGCTGTTTCACCAAATTATCTGTAGAGAGCAAGGTGATGTCTTTAAGTTTATCTAACAAATTGTCTACTTTGAGTTATCAAAATCAATATGCTTTTACACCACCTGGGGATAAAAACAGTGCAGCTGAAATCAAGAAGCTCTTTCTGATCATTTTGAAATCTTAAACTTCATGAGGATGTAGAGGGGAACCCCATTCTGTCTAGTCTAGTCTAGCCCCAGTTATCCTAATCTGCTCTGCTTTGCAGTTAGGCTCTGGCTGCTTGTCCTCAAGGCACTTCCAAACTTTCCATCATGTGGTGAGACATTCAGAGTTGCAGCCGGGCAGTTAAATTACGTGAAGTGCATGGTGCCCATTTTGGCTGTTGTTTCCTGACGATTTTTTGTGTGCCTGGTATGTTTTTATGAATTGCCTCTGAGCACAGGGCTGAACTGGCCACCTGACTTACTCTCCTGAGTCATTACCACTGGTTTTAGATGTTAGTGTGCTTGTGTAGCTCAGCCTGTACTTTGTTGAAAAGGTGATCATCAAAATTAGTAAAGGAGCAGTCTGTGAACAAACATGATGATGATGATGGTAATAACACCACTCTGAACTTGTGTTTGTATTTGTGACGCTTTTCAACTCTTACCTCTCTCAAAATGCCCACAAAATGTTTCAAGTTGAAGCAGCTGATGAGCTCTGACTCCTGCTCATCTTTCATTTTCTGGTCTGATTGTTCCCTGCTGCCACCACTGCTTCCCCCTGTATAAGTGGATTGAAAGCCTGCTGAGGTACAGAGCTTTTTTAACCATGTTTGGTGCTCACTCTGGGTGAGTCCCACTAAAAGCAATGTTAAGAAACAGTGAACTTGGGATTACAGTGGTTTAAGGAACATTAAGCAGTACCCTCCACTATCCTCTGCAGAGGACTTTCAAGCAAACTTTTCAGTGAGACATTAGAGGACATCGGTCCTTGTCCCTTGCCGAGGTGGGCTTGGTGGCAGAAAGCTGCAAGTACACATTAGGAGATTTCTGACCCAGGGCTCTTTGTTCCCCCCTGCTAAGGCCAGTAGCTGGAAATTAAAGGAAAGTGAAAGCACTTGCACAAGGAGAGAAATTAGTCATTTATTTAGAGATGAAATAGGTGCCCCAGTCACTTCAGATCAAGATGAGATGTCCACCTGGACAATGCACTGTAGTTTGATCACAAATGGATAGGTCTGATATAGAGGTGACATGGTGCATATAGTCTGTATATAGTCTGTCAGAGGAGCAGCCTTTCTGACCTAAGGAAATGTTCCTTCTTTACCCTGTGGATCTGTGAAGCATTTAACCAGACAAGGACAGACAAAAAGCCTGGGAACAAGGTCTGTGATAAGTGAGATCTCCTTTCCCTACCTTTCACCTGCAGGTAACTTTGTTGATTAGTGACTCTGACAAGGGGCCTGGGGTTTTTTCTCAGTAATGAAGAAAAAAACGGCATCAGTTGCTGATTATGACTGTTGTGCAAAGTTTTGAAATAAAACCAATGGTATGTGGCTGAACCTGCCTGGTAAGAAGTTATTTTTAAAAAAGTAATAATGTCTTCATCACAGCAATGAGGAGGTAAATTATATGTTAAATGGCAAAGCACAGCACTGCATATTTTATACTCTGTAATGACTTAAGAGTTCATCATGATAAATGTTATTAAAATAAGCACCAAAGGAATTAAACGTGATGCTCTGCTACCTGTGCTGAGATCTCTTCAACTCACTTAATTCTTGCTGCCTTGCCTTTTGCATAGTCACTGTTCAATATCCCTTTTAAAGCATGTGAAAAGGCAAAAAAAGTAAATCCTTTTTGATGAAAGGCTGCACAGTTAACAAACGGACAAGGGGAGCTGCCTTGAAGCTTTCCCACTGCCTGTAAAAAATGTGGTTTAGGTTTTACACAGGTGGCATTATATTTAAATGTCAGATCTGGGCTTTGTTCCCCCCTTTAATATAAATGTTAGTGGCATTTTGTTGGGAAGTCTTTTTGTTTCACCTTCTGCTTCGATAAATTCAGACTGGCTTTCAATCTTGCCATCTACCTTTGGTTATTCATAACTCTTTGGCTGAAGTTCTGCATCAGTTTTTTTTCCAGAAGCCATGAATGAAATGCAAGTGGTGGACCAGGCATATTCCAGACCAGCAATGGTGGACAAGTGTTGTAGTGACAGTGACCGGGGGAATAAAATACCATGAATCCCGCCAGTCGGAGCCAAGGCAGGGGAGCTTCATTAGCACTTGGGCCACTGGTTGATTATATGAAGAAAAGAGGGTTTTCCCAGGGTACTGGGATGGGGACACCTTTGGTCTCACTCAATAATGCCTTCTTTACCCCATGGGCCCTTCAGACCTGGCATTGCTCCTTTCATTTGTATGTATCTGATACTTGAAAAAATAGAATCCTCATTTTCTGTGTGGGTTTCCTTCTCAAAAATCTAATTTTTTGCATTTAATGCAAATAGATGTGACTAATCTGGAACAGCAACAACTCCCTTTCTGAAGAAATAAAGTAAATGTTGGTAAAGCCTGTGCTTACCATAGAGATTATTTCTGCCCTACCCTGCTAGTGCCAACTATTTAACTTCCCAAAAAAACCCTCTATGGTTCAGTGTCATTTATGTCATCCCTAAATGATACTAAAGCAGCCAAGAGTTCTCCTATCTCATCATTCTTTGAATAGTTGCCTACTAGCACTTCAAAACTGAAATATATTTCTGTAAAACCTCTTTAAGCTGTCTGTAATGATGCATAAAGTGAGATGTAATGTTTCAAGGATTTGCATGAAAACCCACTGTGTTCATGGTACATTGTTCCTGAGTTACAAGGCTTTTATAGCAGGTTTTTAGTGTATTCAGATACTTAAAGATGTTCATCTGAATTCTGTCAGACTTTTTGGACATGTCAAATCTCTGCTTTTTCACATCTTGTATCTGCAGCTCCTGAGAAGCCAGCGCTTTAAAGGGGCTGCAGAACCTGTGCAGCTGCTCGTGCTGCCCTGGGTCAGGAGCAGAGTAGCCCTGGCACGCACCTTCATTCTGTGGGATTTAGTGGGAAAGCTGTGAATTAGGGTACCACAAAATGAGAGTGACCAAGCCTGTTGGTTAAGGTACATTTCTTGGTCTCAAACGCTGGTGTTTGCTGATAAAGGGTAGTTAAACTCATAGGCTTTTTGTAGTGGTGATAAAAGCTGAAATATAGCAGTACACAAGGAGTGATTCTGTTCTCAGATTGCTGTACTGTGGTGAACTGCCAGGCTCCTTGCGAAAGCGGTGCTGGAAATGTGTGTTCCCTTTTGCAGAGCAAAGCCCAGATCTGAGCTGGCAAATGCCTGATTCACGGACTTCAAGCCTGTTGAGCAAAAAGGAGCTGTAAGAAATTGCTTGCTATAATCTAAACTCAGCTGAAAGGCCATTCTGATTCATATTTGACTGTTTTCCATAGCCAGCTTTTTTAAATGTCTCCTGTTGTTAATTCACTGTCCTTAAATGTTCCTTTAATAATTTTCTTCGTTGCTTTTGAAAAAAAATCTTTGATCTCATGACTTGAAAATATAACTGGCAAAATAAAAATGGAAAGGCTTATGATATTTTTATGAATATAAGTTTGCTTAATAAATAGGAAGGCTGCTCTTCTAGTGTGAGAAGGAAATATGATGCCAGGGCAGCTGCATCTCCTTTTTCTATACTGATGTCTTTTCTTCTTCTATAGCAGTTGCTGAAAGCTGGAGTTCCTGCTCGTCCCAACTCCCTCTCCTCTGCTTGCATCTTTCAGCAGCTACCAAAGATATCACATCATCCCACCACCTCCTTTCAGTGGATTTCTCTCATGCCTCCTCCTTTTTCATTGCATCAAACTTATAATCTGCATTTCGTATTATGTTCTCTTTCTGTTGTCTTACTCTGCTGCATTCCCTCCATTCTGCCCCTGGTGGCAGATTCAGTGCCCGCTTTTGCTGATTTCACTTTTGTTTATTACCAGATGCTAACCAGAAGCACCCCTTTTCCTCAGGTTCTATCTGATATAAAGAAACTCGGGTAGCAAATGGGAATTCCCTCTTAAAAATTAGATGGGATAAAAAATGGCACTTTTTTGGCAAGCTTCAGTTGAGCTTCAGTAGTATTTTTGACTAAGCAATTCAGCTTGCTGTCCTAAATACCTCTTGTTGCCAATATGCCCAGTATTCCAGGCTGGGTTTATCTGTGGAAGCAGGAGCAGAGAACAGGTGAAGGGAGGCAGCCCCAAAGCCAGCATGCTCTGGGAATTGCCACTGGCTCCGTGTCTGTCTGAGCTGCGCTCTGCGAGGCGCGTGACCTAAACACTGACCGTGTTTTTGAGGCAGCCTGAAGAATTTTGGCACCCAGTCCCTTCTAAATCCCCAAAGTGCTGACAGCCTAAGTCCTTTGGCAATTAGGATTAGCTATTGTGGTTGTTAATATCTGTAGAGGATGGAATAAGTTTGCACTGCCCTGGGAGCATTAAATTCTTGCTGAAGTGTGAGGCTGGGACAGTCTCCACTCAGGGTGCTCTGCAGGGAGATCACAGCTGAGCTGAGTGTTTCTGGTGGCTGTGAGGGAGCAGAGGAGGCTGCAGCCCTGGGCTTTGGCTTGGGATTGTGTTTGGTGCCACTCAGAGCCCTTTCTCTGTTCAGGACCAGGGCTCCTGCTGCAGCTGCTCTGACGAGTGCCGTGGGAAGTCAGTTCATGAGATAAGACGGGTGAAGCTTTCCTGTTGCATGAAGGTTGGCAAGGCAACTTCTGGTGAAGGTTATGAGAGAGAGGGAGAGATCCAGAGGCAAGAGGAAAGTGTCAAACTGATTATTAGTGGGTTTGAGGCCCAGGATATACATGGGGAAGTTCAAACAGAGAGCTGGAAGTGACTGACACCGCCAAAACCTTTCTCCCCTCCAGCACAGCAGGGGTGGGGGTATGACCGTGTCCAGCAGAAGTGGGCTGTGCCCTTGCTCTGGATCCACCTGCACAGGCTCCTGCCACTGAGAACCAGCCAGACCCCAGGCAGCCTAAAAGCTCCTTCACCTTGGTGGGGTATTGGCCTGTTTATCAGCTCTGAAATTTGCAGTAGAGGACAAAAGTGATGGAAAACACTTATTCCCTCTCCTACCACTGTTTCCAAACAGGTCCTTTCCCCTCTGGGACTGGGGGCTTGTTTGTTGCAAGCTGGGAAGGGAGTCTGTGACCTGATGGTGGGGAGCAGGGCAGGGGCAGAGAACTCATGCTTCAGCCATCCTCCTGATGAATTAAAAAAAAAAAAAAAATCCAAGAAATGTAGGGAGGAAACCAAGGGAGGAAACTATTCCAACAAAGCAAGCCTTGAGCAGGAAGATGCTCACACATCTTGCAGGTCACCCAGCATAGGTAGAATAAAACCATCACCTGCTCACTGGATTTGGGCTGAGAAACCACAGGGGCTAGAAACATTCAGAATGGGTTATAAAGGTATAAATTAAAAGGCAGAGTCCAGAGAAAAGAAATGCTGCACTCCAGAGTTAATTTAACCATGTTTAGATTTGGGTGTCCCAAAGGACACTTAGCCTTCTGTTTCTCAGTGGCTGTCATTTTGAAAGGGGGAAAGAGAGGGACAGCAAAGGAGGAACTTCACCTCAAAGGATCTTCCATGTCAAGGCTGAATATTTTTACAATATTTAACTTTTCAGCCTGTTTTCTGGGAGGCAGGGAGTGAATCACAATTAGCTGTGCCGCAGGCTAAGGGGGCTCAGCGGCTGAGTCACGACAGAGCGGAGGGAGTGATCCATCAGTAGCAAAATCAATGCTGGTCAGTCTTGAGTGCTGCAGCAGAGGAGCACCATTAAACAGCTGCCAAGGACCATTCCCTCCCTCTGATGCTCTCCCGTTTTGCTGCATTAGTTATGGTTTCTGACAACAACCTCTCCTGACTCAAGGGAATTTTTTTAAAGAAAAATGTCTCTATTTAAATTTCATGCATTGTGAATCTACTCAGAATCTGTCAGAGGTTAGTTCTACATTTGACTGACTTGCTTTAAGCAAAAATAGTTCTGGGAAATTAACCCCTTCTTTGATAAGCCTCCATCTTGTGAGCAAGTGATACCTAATGCTAGGAGAGGAATGAAGCTTTTCATGGGAGCCTTGATGCCAGGAGAAAGCAGTTCTCGCTTTTCAGGGCTCACACTGCTAGTTCCAAAAATAGCAATGGCTGTAAATAGAAAGGTTAATCAGTTCTTGGGAAAACTGAGGATGTCTTAACCCACACCGTGTTTAATTTACTTAAAGAAACAATCTTCCCACCCAGGGGTCAAGGCTGATGGAGGATCTGGAGGGAGAGGCATTTACCAAACCAGGGACTGGAACAGTTCAGAAATGCTTTAAAAATGAAGCAGCAATTGGTGTTGGTAGATCTGCTGTAGATGCACATGAATGTGCTTCCAAGCTTATTTCTGGCATGTGCTTCCCTGTCCCTAAAGTTGGAGATGTCTGTAAGTGTTTTTTGTGTGTGGAGCCCAGTTAATGTGCTTGTTAACTTCCACAAACTGCAGTTTTACTCTTCCCAAGAATCCTGCACAGGTTTCTGCTATCCCACAGATAGGAGAACATAGATTTTCTTATGTTTTACTTTAAAAAAGCTTGGCAATAAGTGATCACATATTAAAGTCTGACAGTGTTGAATCATTTGAGGACAGAATAAAGAAGCCAAAAATCAGTGATGTTCACAGTCCATTTCTCTCTTGGTTCAACAAGCAGTTTGGTTTTGTTTACCTCTACATTTGACAGATTGTGAAATTACTGTCTCACTGTTTATAGGGCAAATAAAGAGCTCAGTACTATTTGAGTGTGTTGAAATACTGTGCTACAAAAGATTTTCAAAAGTTTACCGTGGAAATATCTCTCAAAGAGTTTATAAATCTCATAATTGCATTTTTCCTTTCCTTTGGTTTTATATATGAACAGGAAACAGAAACTTGTTTCTTGTGTCTCTGCTGCCCATAAATGCCAGAGACACTGTGTCATTGTGCCTGAAAAAAAAAAAGATGCTGTAATATTAATTTACTGGCATTTTTAAACATCATTTATTTTTAAAAGAGAAGCAGAACCATTTTAAGCTTATACAATTGTTGTTTTTTTCCCAGGTCGCCCAATCGTTTCTGCTACAGTTGAGTTAATTTCCACTATGGATGCCACCAGAATGCTGGAATAAGGAAATCATTGGCACACTCACCATCTTGAGGGAAAGCACCTGAAGGCCTTCCCTGCCCTGCTGTCACTCTGGAGATACACACTGGCTGTGTCACCAGGCTCTAAACCCTCTTTGCCTGCCCTGGACGTGGCTTCTTGTGTGCACCATCAGCCCTGATGTGCTGTAGGTGACTTTGGACCTCCCTCATCACTATGGACCTGTTTGCAGCTCATGGGAGCCCTGGCTGACCCTCGTTACCACCACCCAGCCCACTCTTCCCTCCTTGCTTGGGCACCCCAGGATGTGCCAGGCTGGGGAGGGCACTGCCCTGCTGCGCTTCTGCTGATGCCTGCAGCTCCAAGCTCATCTTTGCAGATCAGCCCACTGACACCTGGTAAGACTGTGTAATTTTACTCAATAGATTAATATTTTCTCAAGAAATTCTCTAATATTTTTTTAATCTTGCTCTGTGCATAAAAGCCATATCTGAAAGAAGTGGTAAATCAAGTATTTCAGCCTACAAAGGAGATTTTTTGTTTTCAGCAGCGCACGTGTCAGTGTATGCCAGGGTAGCCAGCCTCAGCCTGCACTGCTTCTTGCTGTCTTCTGTCTTTGAAGCTGCCTGGTGTGGCCACAGCGTGCAGGCTGCTGTCTCCAGGAGCACAGAGGGTCCTGCCTGGCTCCCATCCTGCAGTGCCAGACTGTGCTCTTGACCCAAGGCAGTACTTCAGTGCCTGCTGCTCCAGGGGAGCCTTTGGGGGACTTCTGCTCCTCAAACCCTTGCCAGACAGGGTAGTGTAGAGGTATTAGGGAGACTTTTCACGAAAAGTGGCAAGAAATGTATCATTCTGATTGTCTGTATTTGCTTATTGTTTGTACTTGTGTGGAACATCTAAGGTAACCAAGCTTTGCTTTAGCCCTTCACTTTCCTGAACAGCAAGAAATATCCTCACCAAGGTAAGTGACGTGCAGAGTCAGGCTCCTTCTGGATGGCTTTTCAAAGTTGGTGGACTAATCTTGTAATCCAAACAAAAATCAAAGTAAAAATCCTTTCTGCAATTGCTTATCTGAAATACTCAGCCAAAACACTCTTCTCTCGACTTCAGCAAGGGGTTAAATGGTCTTCAAAGGTGTTTCAACTTCTTAGATCAAGGTGGGTTTGGTGCTGCGAATGAGATAAACTTGCAGCTACAGGAAAGTCAAAGACTGTTAAAGCAGGAAATAGTCCTTTTAGTTCCACATGCAAAGGCACCTTTTAATGTGGCTGCTGAATTGGGTTCATCAGAAGTAAAGGCTAATCTTCCCCTTGACATTTACAGAGTTGGTTGATTACTTCTCTTCTGAGCCATCCATGTGCAGCATTGCAGGATTTTATAAATTATTTCCTGGAAATGCTTAATATTAATTGGTTTTTCCAATTCCTAATTTAAGCTCTGCACATTCATAATTGAGATCTTACAAGGTAAAGTGAAAAAAAAAAAAATCAAACTTGGCAGAGCTCACTGGGAAGAAAAAATAAATATTGATGAGACAAACCATTTTACCTGCAGTGGCCAGAATTCTCTTGACTGTCATAAAACCACTTCCTGACATTAACTGAAGGCTAATGTGGCAGGAGGATGAGCTGGAGGCCTGTGCAGCAGCTGGTGTTCGTGCAGGGCTGTGTGTTGACATTACTGCAAACCTTCCACTGCACAGAGGTGCACCTGAACGAGGGGACTCGCCTCTGCTGATAAAAATCCTTTTCATTTCCTCTCTGGCAATTTATCTGAATTTTCTTTTTAATTGTTTTGGAAGTACTCTGTCCCTATGAGAGGAGTACCTGTGAAAAGGAGATAGTTATTAGGGTATGTATAGTTAAATATCTATGCATGTATATGTTTTATACTGAAATAACAGTGGGAGATAACAGACCCAGGAGAGGTCAGAGTGCCTCTATATAGACTGAGTAGGAAGGAGTCCTCGTCCCACAGGGTTGACAACTCTATGAAGACAGAAAAAAGAATAATTTCTGTCCCTATTTTTAGGGAAATTGATGAAGAGCAAACATAAGGATTCTGATTTCTTTATTTTACAGATTGTATAGGCCTTGAAAAGGGATCAAAATTTCAAATTAATTCTTTCCTTTTAAAAATCTGGGCATAGGTATTGCACTGCAGGTATTAGATTCAAAGGTTTTCTTTAAATCCAGGTCCAAATCTAATATCAGCCAGCTCTCTGTAGGGCAGAAAACTCTATCCCAGAGCTTACACCTCTCAAGTCTGTCCAGTGGTGCTGCACCCAGAAATGGGCATCTACAGAGCACCTTCTGGGTCACTGTGTCCAGCCCTCTCCTACTGCCATCCATCCCCTCCAACCCCATCTAGAAACTCATCTGGCCTCATCTTAAAACTGAATAGGTCCCTAGTGGCAAAGCTGTCGCCACATTCTCTTCCCTCTGTGATGTCAGAGGAGGTTCCAAGAAAAATCTATGGTTTATTCACTCTTATTTGTTCTCTGTCAGTGTTGTCCTTTAGCATAGATTCTTCTCCTTGCCTTGTGTTTGCCCTCCTCTTTCCCAGTGCCTCTTTGGATTTACTGGCAGCAAGCAGAGCTGTGGCTTTGCAAGGCTACAGGAGCTTTATTCACACACTCTCCTATCAGCTCACCTCTCCCCAGCCCGTGGGATGCCAGGAGCCCTTCTCCACATCTCTTGCAGGTGGAATGGGTTGTTCCCCAGGTGGGGTGATCAGGCCCAGCAATGGTGTTTCAGATGGCTTCTTACCCAGGCACTCCCTTCAGCAGGAGATCCAAGGTCAGTTCCCTTCTGAATCTGAGCAGCTGTTTCACATGAACAGAGACCAAACCACAAGGTGTTCTGGCCTGGTTGTATTTTCAGTCACTTGTAGATGCTGTTGCAGTCAGTGGAAGAACTCAGATGTTAAAATGGAGTGTCCCAGTCCTGTAGCACCACCCCAAGTCTCAAGCACTGGGTTAGGAAAGTCATTCTCTTTCCTTCCCTGTGTCAGTGCTACCATAACTGAGCAGAGCCTCACCTCTCCTCCCTGCAAGGCACAAATCAGGAGCCGTCTGAGGAACTTCCTGGTACATGTGTCCTCCTTTTCCCTGAAGCAGGAACTGAACTCGTTTCTCCCTATTCCAAGGGAAAGACAGGTGCTGCATCAAAGTAAACAGCTTTTTCTCAGTTTAATGACATAAAGAATAGCTGCAGTTGAGTGGCTGCAGTGAACAGCTTCAGATCAGCCTGGACTGGGTTTTGTTTAAGGTCATTAGGCCTGATGCACTGGGGACTAAAAAGGTGGGAAAAGGAGAGTGACCAGCTCTGCTTCCCTGGCAGTTTGCCCCCTGGCAGCCACAGGGGAAGAGTGACTTTTTGCTGATTTGAAGGCTGCTCGATCCCATGAAGTACAGATGAGGTGTGCACAGAGGTGGAGCACACCCTCAGCATCCCTGCTGCGGGACAGGGACAGTGCAGCTGGTTCAGGGCCTGCAGGCGTTAAGCACGATGGTGGAATCAGCTCCTGTGGCTCAAGATTTCTGATTCCACAGCCTCACTGCAGTGGGCACAACTTGCCGTTGCCACACAGATTGGTTCCATGATGACCTACTAGAGATATTTTTCACTTTGATTGGTGAGCAAGGCAGAAGATTTTGAAACAGTATTCCTCTTTTTAGGTTTTGTAATACATTTCCCACAAAGTTAGCTCCAGAGAAGTAATAGCACAAGGTCAGTTAAACTTGTTATATGAATATTACACTTGGTAATGAGCTGAACTTTAAAAAATATCTGCTTCCCATTTCAGAAATGAGACAGCTCAATTCCTTCCTACGTTTCATTTGTTTTAAGGCAGAGAATGGAAGTGGTATCAATTTTTCTGCCAGCATATTAAACCATGTTTTTAATAACAAGTAATTGCATTGAGTCTTGGAAAGCATTAGCAGCAGCAGCAGCAAAAAGTACTTCTGGAAAGCTGAAAAATGTATTTTAGAGTCCTTTGAATAAAATTGTAAAACTGCTCTAGCAGGATATTTCCCTTCCTTGAGCATAAGATGGGAGAATTTTATATAGGTTATACAGCTGAGAGCTGTTTTAAATCTCATTTTGAACTCAAGAAATCTATGAAGTGAGTGCTCATCTGGGTGAAAAGACACCCTGTCCTTTTTTTTTTTTTCCTAGACAAAACAAGTACAAAATACCCAAATGCTTAACAATTTCAAGTGAAACTCAGAGGGAAGTGCACATTTGAGTTATGTGTGGAATCATTTTATTTCCAGTTTTGGACTAGTGTGGTTCAGCAGGGAAGGTGAGAGGTTGATCTTTCCTGTGGTAACTTTCCCAGGGGCATTTCCTATGTGGATGTAGTTATAACCATATAAAGGTGCCAGTGGATTAGGAAAAGAGTCATTGGTACATGAGACTGAAATGTGATGTGATTAAATGACGCCATCATCTACCTTGTCAGAGAGAACAGGGGGAAGGGACTTTGTTACACTGTGTCGTGAAACAAGGGAGAAAACCAGGAGCTGATGATACCTCTGATCTTGCAAAGGAGAGCAGGGCAAAAGTAATGGTGGGAAGCTAAAGTCAGATAAAATCCAGTAGAAATGAGGGTTTTGAGTGAGTGACTGGGACAATCTGCTGAGGGATGCTGTGTTTTCTGCATCTCTGAAGGAGGCTGTACCTCTGAGTTGTGGTGCCTTTGTGAAAGGCACTGGGTCCTGAGCTCAGAACAGGGTGTGGCCAAGTGTAATAGCCTGAAAATAAACAGGATTCTGGCTGGACATGAGACAGTCCCTCACGGGCTTTCATGCTCAAAGGGTTACCTCTGAAGTTTCATCCAGCACAGAGCTGCCATTCCTGCAGCCTTGAGTTCAGTGAGCTGAGGTGGCAGCCGTGTTATCAAAAGTGCAGTGACAGGATTATGGCTGCAGGCAGCTGGAAGTCAGATCTTTGGAGAAGGTGTTAAAATAGTTGACCCTGCTTGCGCAGGGAGGTGGGACCAGGGGACCCACTGTGGTCTCCTCCAACCTGACCCATTTGGTGGTTCTGTAGCATCTCAGATTTTCAGGAGGCCCCTCTGGATCACATGGCAGAACATCGAGCAACATTTGAAACAGTATTCCTTTTTTTAGGTTTTGTAAGTAATACATTTAAGTAATACAAGTAAGACTTTCCTGGGAGAGGGAGCCAAAAAAATAAAGGAGGTTGAGCTACAGCAATGGTGTTTGTGAACAGCGCTGAAAGTTCTCTTCAGTGAAAACCAACGGGCAGGGATAGGGATGGGGCACAGCCAGTGATGTGCCAGGGTGGTCAGGGAGGCCTTCCAGCTCAATTTATCAAATCCAGCAGCTTGGGAAAGCCCAAATCATTTGGTGGAACAGTTTCAAGCCAGAAGCCAGTGTAGGGTGGCTGTGAAGGGGAACAAAGCTCTTGAAACCTTTCTTTATTGATGTTGAGACTGTAGGAACAGGGCAGGCTTCTTCCCACTGCTTGGGAATGCCTTAAAGCCTCGGGGTGGGGGTGGACACCCCAAACACCTGTCCTTTTTTTTTCCTTTGTGCAATCAAACTTCATGTAGAAATTTCTCTGAAAAGATCTAAGGACTGACAGAGTGCCTGCCCCTCTGAATCCCAGTGGCAAACTGCTCACTGGCCTCAACAAACCCAGGATTTCATCCTTGCTTTTTATAACAAAAGACCAATGTTCCGGCCTAACCAAAACATTCATTAAATTTTAAGGCCAAGCTATCCCATGGAAACAGTTCCCTCCTCTATCTCCTCCTTCTCCATCCAAATGTACAATTTTATTTTAAAAGCCTCTGCAGGCTGCTGCAGCAATTTTGTAATCTGAGGTTAGGGGGAAGCTGAAGTTTTCTAAAGGGATAAAGAACCAGTTTGATTAGAACATGGCAAACCTCCCAGTAGCTCTTAAAATACATATTTTGTGCAGTGTTTATAGCACCTGTTGGCACAGCTGGGACCTTGTGGGTTTCTTTAGGTTTCTTTGAATCATTCTGATAACACAAAAAAGTTGGTAACATTGAAAGCCAGGGCTCAGACTTCAAGTCTTTTTTCACCTTTTCTTGCAATGAAGCACATTCACGTTAAGGTTACTATCAGAAAGTAGTCAGATGATGAAAATATACCTTAACCCTGGATTTTGTGGTGGTGGAATTTAATTAACTTTCATCCACAGTCTGGCTGGATGTGTGGGGGTCAGTGTGGGAGTACTTCAGACTGAGCACTCAGCTGGAGTGCCTGGCTTTGGCAAGTGGGCACGTCAGCAGAATCAGTTCTGACCAGGCTGTGTCATTTAAGGAGGAGACTGGACTCCATGTCCTTCCCATCCATGGTGCAACACGTGTTCTTCGGCCACCAGGGGCTGGCAGGAAATATGTGAAGGATGTACCAAGTGAGGAGGGTGAAAGCAGACAGATGGAATCTTCATATATTCTAAAATCATGTCTGCTTTTAGCAAACAGGCTGTGAACTCTGTTTGTTATTTTTAGCCAAGCTGATGAAAGTGTGCTCTTGGTAAGGAACAGCCTCTGATGGGAGGGAGGGAGACAGCCCACGGCAGGTAGTTATTAAGGCCAGTTTGGTTGGCAGCTGTAAAAGTAAATAGTAGTACTGCTCTTGGTTAACAGGCAGCAAATGGGGGGATTGAACAAACTCACAGATCGTTAAACAAACGGAAAGTTCACTCAACATCAAAGTGTGGCTTGGTGTTTAATTTGTACTTTAACAAAAGGGGGGAAAAAAGAACTGAGACTAAATATTTCTGCAGGTCTTGTGCAGTCTCCATCAGACCTGCTTGGGAGCACTAGGGCCACAGAGAGCAAGGGTTTGTGTCACTCCTCATTTGTGTGGATACACCTGCAGGAGCATCTGTCTCCTCGGACATCATTTGTCTACCAGGCTCCACCTTTTCTGTAAAACCCTGTCATTCAGGGAGCTGGGGACATTTACAGCTCAGGCAAAGGGCTGCAGCCACTGGATTAATGCACTGGAGAAGTCACAGACCACATCCCCAGTCCAGCATCGTGCCTCCTACCCAGCCTATTTCCCTCAGAAGGCAATGCAAGGACTGCTGTCAGTCACATTGCCTGATTATAATTGGAAACATTCTTGAAAATCTAAAAATCAAAGGTTGACCAAAATTGCAACTCACATAGGGCTGTTTGTGGCTTCTGTGTGATTTGAATGTTATCCTCATAACGTGGGCACAGGCTGTGCTCTCCCCTGTGCAGGGATGGATGTGAGTCCGTAGTGCTCACATTTACCCATTCAAAATCGGAACAGAAATTCTGTAATATTCTCTTTCCTGCAGTCTAAAAGAGAATAAAGCTCATTATTTACATACAGCATCAAACTTCCTCTTGATGTTACATGGGCGTCTTCCTGCTCTCTCACTCCTACTAAAATCTCTCTGACTGAGCCTCTAGTTCAACCCAGAGACTAACAAGGGGAGAAAGTGGTAAAAGTGATGTGTAACTTATAGAAAGACTGCTGAAAAAAAGATTTTCAATAAAGATGCTCTGGTACTTCAGAGAACACTAAATATTTATTTTTTATAGCTTTTTGTAATGCAAATGTTCTGTGCCAAAGCCTGTGGAACCTTGTGTATTAATCATTCTGACTATCCAGATTTTTATTTTAAGGCTTTGTCCCTTAGCTGTTTGGAAAGAAGCATAAATGTGTGATTTAAAGCAGGGGGGATGGAGCACCTGGATACAACAAAGGATACAATTACATGTCCTAGAATTTAAAAAGGAAAAGTAAAGACATTTGATTTCCTCTCACTGATCACACCTGTTCAGAAAGATGGCCATCTGATTACTTTGTGCTTTGAAATGACTAGAACAGCCTGTCCTGGCTTTTTTTGTTATTATTATTATTATCTTTTTTCCTTCTTTTCTCTCCTGCCTCTTGCCCATAACAGAGCTGTGGGAAATCATTCAAATAGAAATCCTAGCACTAGTAATAATCAAAGAACTATTCTGTTCTTAATTCAGAATCAAGTAAAAAAATCATTGTTCTTTTTTTTTTTTTGCCTGTTCTCTGCTTTCAGTGCAATGCATTGTGGCCACTCTGCCATCCTGGGTCATTGTGGGGCCGATGATGATGATGTAGGTGGTTGATTGCAGGGCGGGGCAGGGGTTGTACCTCCTGCACCGTGTGGGTGCACACCAGGACAGCAGTCTCACAGCCAGTTGAAGCCAGCAGCAATGTTTTATCTTCCTCTCCCAGCAGCAGAATCACTGCAGGAATATCTCAGGATGGCTGGGCTGGGCAGGGTTGTTGCCTCAGCCTACCAAGGCCATGCTCTGTTTTGTCATGACTCGTGTTCCTCGTCTGACTCTTTTTTGCCTGTCTTCTCTCCGCTTCTTGAACCAAAAATCACACTGCTTAGTGATTTTTAACTGGAATGTCACATGTCATTTAGCTTTTCCTTGCAAGACAATCTAAAGTATTTGTAACTTTCTGTGACAAACAGCAGCCAAATGGGAGAATGGCCTCTGTGTCTCTGCTCTTGTCATCAGCACCAGGTCCAGGAGGTTCTGCTGGAATAATTCTGCCCCCTCATTTCCTACAGGATAGGTTGGAGGCAGCTGTTATGGTTTGCAATGAGGTTGAAAACTATTTGTGTAAATTTTTGGGGCTAAATTTAGTCTGTTAGGGCTGGGTTTGAGGCCACTCCCTCACAATCCCATCCCCATTTCTAGCTCAGGAATGTGTTTAATATCTTTCTGCACAGCAGCCAGCCCTGGGGAAGGAAGAGAATAATCATTGTGTTTTGATCCTCAGCTCCTTTTCAGAGCTAATAAATAAGTTAGCTGCTGGTTTATGTACTGGTTTGGAAGCCAGCACCATTCAAAGGTGTATTTCATTGGTGTGGGTAATTAGCAAACATTACCCAGCATTATGATTTGCTCTTTGTTTTCTCTCTGAAGCAAACAGATATAAATTGTTTAAAAGGGCAAACCTGTTCAAAAGAAAAGCATCCAGGCACCCAAACTCTACCTTCTAGCAGTTGAAGAGATATTATTGACAGGAACAGGGTAAATGTAATTTTTAAACCATGCAGCTGCCAGTGATCACTGTGGTCTCTTGGAAAGGCAGCTGATGGCCAGCAGCCTCTGAGCTGGGCTGGGAATTGCCCACTGCTACACTGAGATTGTTTATTTTTATTTTATATTCCACTGCTACACTCAGATTGTATATTTTGGAGGTCCCATTGTCACTGCTGGTATTTTAAGTGAGCCTGCCTGCCTGCATGTTGGAGTGGGAAGGGCCAGAGATGGGAGTTGTTCAATGAAACAGCATTTGAACTGGAAAGCACGTGTTTGTCAAAACCGAGCTTGTTCTCTAGGTGTACATCCCTGTCAGGGAATCTCTCGGGGGCTGTGCAGCTTGGGACAGACCCTTGGTGGTCCCCACACCCTGCCTGGCCCCCCAGCCCAGGACCTGGTGCTCTGGAGGCTGCAGCTCTGCGAGCCCAGGGCAGGGCTGTGCTGGCTGCCCCCTCTGACATGGGCACCCCACGGTGCCCGGGCACGGCGCTGCCCTGGCGGAAGCAGAGGGGCAGAGGCCAAGCCTCTGAAATCCCAAGTCCACCCTTGGCTTGACTAACTTCCATCAAGCATTGGAGCTGCTCTTTTACTGGACTTGTCTCAGATTTTGACATCCAGGAATCAGGTCTCGGATAAGTCTTGGGATGTGCTTTCATTTTCAGAATTGAAAAAAGAAAGAACTGGTTTGTAAGTGAAATCTACTGGGTTTTCTCTGCTGTGGGAGAGATCAAGGCTTCTGGTTTGTTCTGAAAGAAAATAATTTTTCTGCTTTTAAAGCAGTTTTGGCTTCACACTGAAGAGACATTCCTGCTTTCAGGCAGCTGGCTGATACCCTCTGGAGCTGGAGTGAGGTCCCTGCCCCGATGCTGCTCCACATTTCTGCTCCCCAGTGCAGAGGGATAGAGCTACCCCTGTGAGAGACTGCCATGAATGGTTACACAGTTTTAGCTGAACTGAGAAAAAGACAATAAACCAGCCTACAGTCTCATTTATAATTACCCAGTGGGAAGGAAATTAAAATGACAGCATTTAAGTTTTCACTCTCTCCTGGTGACATTTAGACATGGGGTTACACTTGGTAAAGGCAAAGTAATCAGCCAAGTACACAACCTCATTCAGCCCCATTTCATGCTGCAGAGCACTGCCAGTGCCAACCAGTTCCTGCTCTCCCTCATACAGGTATGCCATGCATTTTATTAGTCCCCTGTCATTCTGGTGCAGACAATGACATAATTGAATTTAAACAAACTAGACTACAGTCTCCTATGGTCTAGTGAATATTTATGTCACTCAAGCAGCAGGAGACCTCTGGAGGGGTTTGGAGTTTTGTTCTTTTTTTTCTCATTTCCCTAAATACTTCAAAAAAATCAAATGTCAATGACATTTTCTGGACTAAATGGTTCTAATAGAGCCGCACAGAGATTTGGGTGGTCATATGCTTTTTGTGTGACACAAAGAAACAGGATTAGTTTTACCTGGAAGGCAGAGTCGTGAGGCTCTCCACAGGCATCTCTGGAAATGCTGATTCTTGCTGACTCGGGTGGATAAAAGATTATGACACAAATGGTTACTTTAAAAGGAAAGATCTCCTCCTCAGAGGATAAGTTTTTAGCTCTAACGTATTACTAACAAATTAACAATCTGTTTCTTAGATGGAGAGACGTGCATGTATATCTTGTAATATGCTGCTGAGGAAATTGGGAACGGGGAGCAGGGGAGGGATGCCGTGGCTTTCACCTGAGGTGTGGAAAATTGCCTAAGCTGCTAGTGAATGGGGCCGGGTTCTTGGCTGCATAAATGTGTTGGCTACAGTTCACAGGAGGAGGAATATGGGTGCATATAGTTGACCTTGAGTTGGATTTTGATTTGAACAATCATTTTATGGAAAATAATGGAAATGGTGGGGAGCTTCTTCTGATGGAGCTTCTCCTCCACAGGCAGTTCTCGTTGCCATCTGCAGTACCCAGAGGTGTTTTTGTCATCCACAGTAGCACAAAGGCTAAAATGAGTCTGCTCAATGGTTCAGGCTGACCTTGAGCATGGACAATCAATCCCAGACTGACTTCAGCCCAGAGACATGAACAGCTTGTGACCTTCACCTCCTGGGAATGGTGGGACTTTCTCGAGAGTCCTGAAGCAGGCACTGAACTACAGTAGGCTCCAAGGAGCTGTTATGGTTGATCTCAAGTCCGGCTTGAGTCCAGGCTGATCTAACAAGTCCAGCTTGTTAGAAGAACTAGATTTTAAGAACTTCTTGTGCTTTTCTTATCTTCCATTTCATTCTTTTTTATCTGACTGCAATACCCCTGGTTAGCTGGCAAGGACCAGGCATTGAGAACACCTCCCTGGGTGGTTCTGATAGCTGAGGCCTTCTCCCTCTGCATTAAACTTCTGTGGTATTTAGAATAAATGTTGCCTGCATTCTTCTGTTGAAATAAAAAGCAAACTTCCGTAGTAAAGTAATTAGGATGAGGGTCACAGGTTGTTATATACCAAGTCAGACATTATTTAACTTTGCAGAAAATCCTGTGCTAGGCCTTTTATCAAGAAAGTCCATTTGTTTTTAAAAACCCTTAATCAATGAATCCTAATTAAAATCATATGTCAGATAACTAGTAGTCCTTAAGATTTTGGTTTTATACCCAGGAGGATTCTAGCTTACTGATGACATAAGTGTATCTATTTACTGACTAGATCAGTAGCCTGCTCAATAATTGTTTTTTGCCAAGGTTACAGGCATTTGGCTGGAAATAATTAAAACTGTTTGTGATGATGGATTTTTTTGAAACTTGCTGTAATACCTGCAGGAGCTCCTGCCTGGGTGCCTTGAGTCTCAGAGCTGTGTTTAGTTTTGTGTGCACTACAGTCCTCCTAGCCCTCTCTAATAATTAGATTTGTTTAATTTTCTATGACCCGTCTTCCCAAACCTGCCACCCCTGTGGCCACAGTCTGTGCCCTAAAGCTGATGTGGAGCAGCACATCACATTTACAGCATTTTCAGTTTGAAATGTGGTGATATATGTCTGCAGTGGTCAGTGGGAAATGCTGAGGCTTGGTAGGGGGTTTTGATGAAAGGAACTTTGAAGCTTCTGGGTGAGCTCTGGCCAGGGTTATGTGACACTGCAGGATGTTAGTGTGGGTGAAGATCTCCTTTCACTTTCAGTATTTGCCAACTGGCCTGTGTGGGTGTTTTTAAGGAGTGCTTACACTGTTCCCTGAAGCCAACGTTCAGAAGATGGTGAAAGTGATTAAAAAGTACTGCTTTGAAGCACCATATTCTTTCATCAGCCAGTCTCAGCGAGGGTGGCTGGTACATCCCTGCAGTTCTGTCAGGATCAAACCAGCAGCAGCAGAGGTCTCAGCCAAGGAGTGACAGAACGGCTACGAGAAGCAAAAAATCTGGGGAAAATGGAAAATGCAAAGAGTAGCTAGTCTTTATTTTGTGACAAAGAGGCTCTGAGAAAGATCAGATGCTTCTCTGAATTGTAGTTCCAGAAACTTCTTCAAAGCAGCAAAATGACTAAGAATGCATTTGGTTTCACATTAAATATAATGAGTACTTCCATTTATTTGGGGGGCTAACTAATGTGCACTAGATTTCTTTTCATGGATAACTTTCCTTCGTTGTTAATTCCAGAGTATTTTGTCACTCAGTGAGGTTCACACCTGGGACCTGCTTCTCTTGTCCTTGGCAGAGGCTGTGCGAGCGAGGTCCCCTCTCTGTTCAGCAGTTGCCGTGCAGTGAATCTGCTCCAGGCACGGGTTCTTGTGCTGGCACGTGCCTGCGCCGTGCTGCACAGCTGATAAATACTGACTTCTGCATCCTAGCCTTTTCCCAGGGCATCTGCTTGTGCACAGAAGCCAGCCATACATATTTATTACTGAGATGGAACAATAATTAGGAAATGTTTCATTTGAATTACACTTCTTACGCTGCTGCTTGGTGTTGTGCACAAATATATCGGGGAGTAAACACGGCTTGATTGCAATGACAAAGAAAGAGAAGAAATATCTCTGGTAGGAATAGAGTCTCCAAACTGATCAGAGGGATAGCTTTTATCATGCTCTTTCTTCATCCCTTTTCCCGTAGGTTAAGACTCAAGTCATTGATGCAATATCCCAGAAATAACAGTTCAGTCTATTCCCAGACGACGCCCTCAGCTGTGTATTTGGAACCACTTGCACATAAATTACAGGGAAAGCTTATAGGAGCATAAAGTATTTTCAGTAAAACCTAAACCCTTTGACTTTTAAGCTTGCTCATGACAAACATCCCAACTATGGAAAAACTAGAGCACATCCTCAGAGAACAGAATCTTTCAGTCTTCATAATCATTTAAAAAGAGAAAGAGATCGCAGATGGGATGGTTAGAAATGAGCAGCCTCTAGAATGCCAGTTTATCATGGCATCCAAGCAAGTAGTTGACTTTCTCTGATTTAATCCTGCTTTTTTGCACATCTCTAATTAAAATTGAAGAGTAAAACACAGATTTTTTTGCTTAAAACATATAAAAATATATATTCACACATACATTTATTCATGCATTTATAGAAAGGAATTAACATGAAAATGTGTTTTTCATTGGAACTCTAATACCTCCAACAGGAAAAGCCATCAGATCCTTGAATCATCTTTCTCTGACAATATCATAAACCTAAGGAACTACTTAGACTAAGTGCTCGCTTTTACATGGCTAAATTTAGGTAGAATGATTCACTCTTAAGAGCTGGATTTGCATAACAAGACAATGGCAGTTAAGCACCTAAATGCCTAGAGCAGATTTTCCAGCTTCCTTGCATCCCAAAGCTGTCATTGATCTCTGTGCAACATAACTTGTAGGAAACCAAACCCCATTTGTGGACACAAAACACGTTGCAAAGACATGGCCCTAAAGTTTAGTTTCTCATTTTGAACCCATTTGCACCAGTGATGCCGTGATGACTCCCACAGTGTAGTTAATAATTGCCCTCCTCAACCAAAGAGCCTCAGAAAGGTCTGCACAAGGAAGTGAAGTGATGGGAACAGAGTCAGTGCAACCTTGCTGGAATTAGGTTGCCACAAAAGCATACCAGGGGCTCTTTAGTTAGGGTCAATCTTCAACAAAGAGGCTTAAAGAAAAGCAAATCACTTCTCGGGAAGAGAAGGAAAGTAGAAATTGAACTTTATGTGCTTTGAATATGTGGCTGGGGTAGGAAAAGTCTTTTTCACAGATTTAATTGAGTTAAAAATAAATATTTTCTTTGAAGTGTTCCTTGGCATGTCTCAAGTTACAAGATTATTTCATAAAAGCTAATGCAGTCAAGCTATGCATCCAGAGCCTGATGCTCCTTGCTTTCAAAGACTCTCAGGCATCCTCATGGGAGCATGCCTAGTAAAAGTAACATTTTCTCCAGTTAACCAGAAAATAGAAAACCAAGGACAACCCGTCCAAAACCAGCATCAATTTCACAGGATGACAGCTTATGTGTTTGGAAGGCATTGCTTTTTGTGTATCTGTAGGACTGACAAAGTCAAACTAATAAATAACCATAAATCAGCTTACAAATGTTTTTTCATCTTTGCATTCTCTGTGTGCTGTGGCTGGCTTGGTGGCTAACAACTGAGCTTTGCTACACCCGTGAGACCCTGGGCTTTTCAGCTCTCCAGGGACTGGCCAGTGCACAGCCACTCTTGCTCTTGAAGCCTTCAGGTTTAATTCTTGGGTTCAAACAGTCTCTCTAGCAAAATTTTGCAGAAACTGGCTCCTTTCCTTCCTAAGGCTACCTTCAGGTCACGCGTTCACAAATTCATTGTTTTGAAGAAAATAAGCCACAGGCTGAGCAGAACATGTGAAAGCTGTTCCCTTTAGTATTTTTAAACAGTGCAGGTGCTGTGAGTGAATCCTTGTCTCTGTGTCCTCCTTACTCAGATGCATCAGGAGTTGATCCTTACCCCTTAAGCACACTAGGACATGTCCTCTCTGCTCCCATTTCTTTCTGTACAGTTTTGGGTTTGGGTTCAGGTTTCCATAATAGTAGCAGACCCTTTAGTGAAGAGTGTTAAAATTTGCTCTGGCTTTCTCCTCCCAGACTGGCAATTACATTTTCTGTCAGGAGATTAGCTGCTCGCTTGCCCACCTGAGATTTGCTCAGGGCACTAGCCAGCTCTTTGAACAAAAATGTGTCTTTCTGACTATAAGCTTATCAAGGCTGTCCAGCCCTCCTCCGTGAGCCTTGTGCAAAGGAGGGGTGTCTCTCCTGACACTGCCAGGGATCTCTGGCCCAATGGTTTCCTGAGGTTCTGGTGGAGATGTGAGTAGATTTTGCTCTCAAGGGTGGCTGGGCACAGGGCTAAGTGCAGCACCAAGTAGTGCAGATTGAGAGCAATGCATGCAGGGCAGGAGTGTGCAGTCACTGTTCACACCTGCACTGGCAATCGTTCTTAAAGAGGAGCACCTGTTTCATAGCAGCCGTGGTAGCATTGCCAAGCGTTTTTGTGCCAACTCGTTCTTCAAAACTTGACCCAGCACCATCTTGCTGGATGTTAAGCAGCTATAAGAAAGCATTTGGTACCTGCTGCTTTGGATATCCAGGTGAAAAATACTGTAAACATCCATTTTCATGTCATTCTGGGCTGTGGTCCATTTCTTAGACAGAAATTGGTTTTTCCCTGAGGTCTGTTCTTATCAGATTAGATCCTCTCCCAAGAAATATGTAAATGAGATGACTAAAACTGTATGGATTTGCACCTGTCACAGAATTGGTGTTGTCCCAGTGAATTATCATTTATGAACACTGGACAGATCTGAATAAAATAAACCTTAAGTCGTCTCAGAAATAATAAGGGATATGCAGCCTGTGTCCTTAATACCCTACTGTAGTGAGCTCAGCTACTGCTTCTTAATACTGAATATTCATGAAGTCATTAAATGAATAATTGGGATACATTTACACTTTATTACTGTTATGGAATAGCCTGGGCACCTTAATAAGATGCTGATGATTCATTTTGGCACGACAGGAAGAGGGTGCAGAGGGAATTTGTCAGTGTGACTTGCTAATGCAAAAATAATTGTTCAATTTTCCAACTTTAATGTCAAGAAAGACACTGATGTTTAAGAGTGGTTCTGCTTCATAGTCCCTTTCAGTGGGTATTGGAGATTTGTACAGAGCCAGTACTCTTTCTGTGTCTGCAGTAAATAAAGAACTGGGGAAGCGTAGGCAGAAATACTCCCCCCAAAAAACTCAGAAATGACTAAGAGCTGCTGTGTGTTGCAGATCAATTCTGATGCACTTGATAAATGAGAAGGATTAGATAAGTAATCTGATTAGAATGTAATAGTGATGGAAGGAGCTTTCCATTACAGTGAGACCTTGACTCTCAAAATATAATGAAACTTTTATGGATCAATTTAATTATAAGTGAGCTATACAAATATTTACCAGGGCTAGATATTGAAAAGTTACATTCCTCTACTATAAGTCAGCTCCATGAATATATCTGCTGTAAAGATATAAAAAGATTTTCTAAAGGCCATAGAAATGAAAATTTAAACGAAAACTAGGTTTAAAACCTGTGTTGATTCAATCTGGTGTGCTTATTTTTGTGATTTTTGCTCACGGTCACCTCCCATGTGGTGTCTTTCTGTTCAGTGCCATTGGTTTCCCCTTTGCCATGAGCGCAGAGCAGGGCTGAGCTGGGCTGGCCTGGCCCCAGGAGCTCACCGTGGGCTGTGTCTCATGGCTGTGTCTGCTTTGGGGAGGGGAGGAAAGGCCACGGGAAGGAGGTGGCCTTGGCAGAGTCTGTGTGTGTGAGCAGCTTCCCCGGGACCCAGCGGCTCAGCAAGAGGTGAACGTGGCAGACGGAACACACAGATAAATGCGGATCCAAGCCTTCGGGCAGCTCATACACAAGAATTTCCAGACCATGCACTCTACATCTGGCCGGCAGTTCACATTGTATGTCTTTGATAAAGAGCGCTTATTAAAGAGTTAGAAATTTCTCCTTCCCCAGAGAAGCTGTTTCATACATTTTTCAATCTTCAGGCGAAATGAAAAAGTTTAATGAAAAAGCCCCCTTCAGCCTCCCCCAATGAGCTTCCAGTCAACGTTTTCCTGAAGTATATAAATTCTTAATTTGTTGTAGATAATGTCTACCAGATGATAGTACCAGGAGCACAAGTGGAAATTAAAGAACAGCAGACTTGGAACAGAGGTTATTAAGTACTTGTTCACTATGGGAACCATTAGTGAGTTGACCTAAAGCAAGATTGTCATGGCAAGAGAGGCCAACGGAGGTCAGACAGAAAGGCTTTGGAGCTGCCTTGTGGAGCAGGTCAGCCACGCAGGGGTGTGTGGGATGGGGTGCAAAGCTGCTCTCCCTGAGGGGCAGCGAAACACCCCCAGGAGAGCCAGAGCACAGTCGCTGTATCACACCTGCAGAGAGGAGCACACCTTGGTTCCCGTGGGGGACAGGCCTATCTGGTCACCTGAAGCAACGTGTGATTTTCCTCTGTAAGACATTCAGGGATACGGAATGTAATTTATACCTTGAATTTGTCTAGTTAGTGATGTTGAAAGCCTAAAGATATAGGTTCTTTTCATCTTCCCTTCTGCAATGTTGATGGTGCTCACATGGAAAACTGCAGTGTTGGTATATCATATAAATCCAAGATTTCTGAAGGAGTTTTTAATCTCTGTGGTTTTGGAGAGAGGACCTCTACAGCTTCTCCAGAATGTGGGTAAATGGCCTAAAATGTGATGTGTTTTAGTGAATGGCTGAAAAATCAGAAAAGACTATAAGAGAATAATAATAATAATAATAAAAGCCTTCTTGTCATATAGTAAGACTCATCAACAGCACTTATGAGGCTTTGCGCAAGGATTTATCACATCATCTCTCTTTCTTAGATGAGGAAAGAGAAGCTTACAAAAAAGCAATTTTCCAAGTTCAAATAATGAATCAGTGGATGAACAGGGGATAGAGTGTGAGTTTTGATTCTGGGATGCCTCTGGCCAGAACCAGAGTTGGAAAATAGCAGCCTAGCAATTAGAACACCTGGGTTTTTTTCTTATTTGTTTAGGAAAAGGGCTAATTATTTTCAGATAAATTTTCATTATTCTTTTTTCCTTATGACATTGACATTTCTAAAGGGGACCAAGCAAATTATTCATTATGAAATATTTGACCTGAAACAAAACATCACATTTGTGTCGGCACTTGGTGAAACAGCATATTGAAATGAAAACTAGAACTTCTAATTGCTTTGAAAAGATGTTCCAGCTTTTAGAAAAATCACAGGATTTAGAGTCTGGCTTCCTGGGGAAGAACACCCTGGAAAATGGCTGATTATGTGTGTGTCCCTGTACATGAGCCTGTCCTCAAACATTTTTGAACTGTGCATGTCTCAGTTGAGAAAATTTTTACTGATCTGCCCACAACATATCAGAGGAGTGGGGAAATATGTTCCTTCTTCTTACATTTGGCAAAACAGTGGCTGGTTCTGATCCTGTGCCTGTATGTTCCAACATCCTCCTTCCACTGCAGCTGAAATTAATCCTAAGACGATTTCTCCTATTTCCAAATGAAAAGAAAATCTTCACATTCTGCAAAATGCAGCTATTGATCTGGCTCTAACCAGAGAAATCCTTCTGAAATGAATTTCCAATAAAGCAGTGAAACTTACTGCTTTAATAAGTTTACAGTGCAAAACTTACTTGATAATGTAATAAAATGTTATCTCAATCACGGAACAGATTTGAGGGCATCTTTTAAATGAGCTAGTGTTTCCTCTTTGCAGAAACTCCAGTGTCAAGTCAGATGCAAGCTTATTCAAAAAATACAGTTCTGGTGCAAGGTTATCCTTGTGACAAGTTTCCAGCAGGGACTGTAGGAGCAATTATTCTTTTAGAGCTATCAGTAATTTCTACTGTAACTCCTCCCAATGGCAGAAAGCTTCAGTACTGGAAAAACTAGTGGATGGGCTGAGATTGAATTTAGTTTTAAAATGTATATTAGTAACTCTAAAGAGATTTTTCTGGAAAAATTAGGCTTGTCAACAATATACTTACATGTTAAAGAGAAATGTCTTAGCATTAGAAAAGTTATTACCATCATCTGGACTTTTAAAATAAAATATTCATAATGCCAGATCTGAATTTCAAAAAGAAAAATACCCTTTAAATTTTGAAGTAATATATTTTCCCATCTCATTAAAAAGCAGAAATCTATCTTGGATCTTATATGCTCTTCCTCATTACAAGACTATTTATATAACAGTCTGATAGACATCAGCTCTTCTTGGGCTTACAGCCCTTGAAAATCATATAAAATGCTTTCCTCACTGTTTTAGCCTATATAGCTAATTTTCCATTATTTATAGCATACAACAGCTCGACTCTCAAGGTCACACTCCAAAGAAGGTTTTGTTATATCTCAGAATTCCAATCAGCTGAAAGAAAAAACACCACAGAAAATACAGTGAAGGCAATCAAGAGCATAATATGGGTTTGGTAAATGCTTTTCAAGGGTGGAGAGTTACTGAAGAGCTTTTTAGCTAAGGCTTTACTTTAATGGTACATTTAACTAATGCCAAATTGCACTGGGCTTGAGTGAATGTCCATGTGATGTGCATGTAACTACCCAAGAAATTCATTCTGACAGTTCTTTATTTTTTTTCTTTTTTTTTTTGCAAAAATGCCCTAAGACAAAAGGAGACCTTGGAGCTCTCCCTGCTTTGTATTCTGAATGTTGCTTTCCCGAGGTGCGTGCCCTGGCATTAATCTCAGGAAAGGTTTCATGTCAGTGCATTATTCCAGGAGGGCAGAGCTAAGCTCGTGGTGAGCAAGGCAGGCAGAACTCACCTTGCAGTCACTGGTGGTTGCCAAATGTTTACCATGGTGCACCAGATTTTAACCCTGTTGGCACTGTGAAGCTGCAGGCAATGGCACAAGTTTCTGTGACGGGTGGAGGGGGACAGAGGAGGCGAAGTCCCATGTGTTGTAAGGGCTGGCTTTTGAGAACAGCTCTACACTTTGCACACACGTGCTGTATTCTCTTAACAGCAGAACTAGATAGAGAAAGGACTATGTGACATGCTGTGGAGTTTTGGAAATTTGTATCAGAATGTAAACTGGCTCGGACTTCAATTAGGTTTGGCTCTTGGCACATGGGAAGGGTTTGTTTAGCCAGGGTGGAGCTGTGACTTCTCAGAACCTAATCACACCTGCAGCCTCACTCAGCCTGTTCCCTGGAACATCCTCCAGGCTCCGTGTGTTTCCTTGTAAGCCAGACTATGGCACACCAGGAACAGGCACCAGTGTGTCCTGCATGTCCTCTCAGGGCAGGCTGGTGGCAGCCCTTCTGCCCAGGCTGCTGGCCCTGGCACTGCTGACCCTGGCACTGCTGGCCACAGGGACAGGCTGCCATGCAGAGCAGGTCAGCACTGTGTTCACACTCTGCAGCCAAACGGGGACTGATGGGCCGAGTGCTGCCTCAGCACAAAGCATAAAATAAAAAGCAGTAATGGGAGGGGCCAAGATCACACTGGAGTTCAGCCCCCTCCAAAGAACAGGAACTCATTTGACACAGCACATCCTTCCCAGCTCCTGAAGTGGCTAAAGCTGCAGGTCATTGTATACCCAGCAACCATGGTGCTGGTAGCAATGTGCCAGAAGAAAAGTCACCCTAATTCCAAGTCATCAAAGACTGGTTTAAACTTTAGGCATGGCCCATGGTGTTATTTCTAAAACAAATAATTAGGTTACTAACTAACCAAATAATTAAATTCAGTTGGATGTTGTTTTCATCCTTATACAAACACCCCATTCCTCTCTTTCTGTTGAAGATTTTATGCTGTCATAAGAATGTGTTGTGGACTGCTGGCAAAAATGCTAAATATTCAAAATTCCCTGATTGTATATTTATGGCCTAGAACACTGTATGATTATTTCACCTATTATCCACTGAAAGGGTTCATCATTTATTTGTCTCTTCACTTTCTAGTCTGGGAAGGACATGGGAACGGTACCATGTAGAGAAGGATGCCTTTCCCTCCTCTTAGAGGATTCACAGGATTCACTCTTCAGTCCCTGCTGCAGAGCTGGGCCAGAATCTTCCCTTGGGAAACGTAGACCTGCAGCATTTATCATGACTTGCATCATGGGTACCCAGTGGAAATTAGATGAGAATTTGGCCACTGCATCCAAGTGCTGCCCATCTATCTTTTCTGATAACATTATTATTCTAATCCGAGTGGTATATTGCAGTTCAACACCTTATCTTCAGAAAGAGTGCCACAACTCTTCCCAGCATAGTTATGCACTACTGCTGCCCATAATTCACCAGTGTCCTACTGAATACCTGCTAATGGGATTGCTTTGATTTAAATTTGCAATCGGTCCTTTACTTCTGCTACTCATCAGTAATAACCTATGCTCATGGGAAAGATACCAAATACATCTTACGTGAGAAAAACAAAGCATATGGTGCTAGGACAATTTTATAAGGACATCAAGCTCAGTGACTCTTCGACAATTTGTTCCTCTACTTCAAAATCTGTTTTCAGAGTATTACATGTGTATCTCAAATGTACGAGAACTCTGGTGAGTTCGTCCTAAAGTCTGTAGTTCCCATCATGTGTGCCACATGTGCTTGTTCAAGTTAGAATTCTCCCAGTTTTGTATCTCACTATGGAATGTCTAGTTCTCATTAACTGAGATTCTCTGCATTTTGATAGATCTAAAAGCATTGCTCTTTTCCCATGGGCCAAATCCTGACACTACTGAGCATCCTTTAGTTTTACAACAGCCAACAGATTTTATGGATCTTCCTTTAAAACAAACATTCCAGCATCCTTCAGCTTCATTCTTGCTGGGTGTGCAAGTCCTGCTGACAAGGTGGCTCCTGATTTCACTGTGCTGTTTCACTCATGGCCTTCTTTTTCCCACATGCCGTGGCCAGAGGTCCTGAGTTGCAGAGGCAGCTGCTTTCAGCTTTGCTTTAAATGCACAGAACTTGTACAAATGGCATCAGCCAGGACCTGTTTGTCATCTTCAGCCTCACACAGGAACTGGGGAACTGGCAGCCTCAAAAGCCTTGTTTCTCTTTCATCTCTCTTTCCACCTTTTGTTCTGAAACATCCTACAGGGATTCAACAGGGTTTCTGTTGTGTAGCCCTACATCTTCCACTTTTGAGAGATTTAACACTTCCTAACAGCCATAAGGTTTCTGCAGACTCATATTGGGCAATCCCAGACCAAAAGACCATTTGAGCTGAAGCTGCTCTGGGACACAGATCAACCTGGGGAAGAGACCCCAAAGAAGGGTGGCGATAGAAAGAGCTGGATGTGGGCAGACTGCACATTTTGGTCCAGGGGAGTAGTGTAGGATGTCAGGACATGTTGTGACATACTTTATACCACCTGCACATTGTAGCTAACACAGTACCACTCAGGGCGTGGGACAGTCTGTGGAACGATATCCAAGTGACAGTTGTTTATGGCAAAAAAATTACTATGCTGGGATTGTTCACTATGTTTTTATGGAATGAATCTTCCTAAAAACTAATGCACTCATTGGCTTTGTGGACATCTATGCTATGGCTGGGGTTAGTGCAGAGTCCCTGAAAGCAGAACAGACTCAGTTCTTCTCACTGAACACTGCTGTTCCCATCACCAGGATAACTCCCACTTGTGAGAGTCTCATTCCCAGTGTGGTGCTACAACTCTGACTGGGGAAGCTTTGTACTACTGCAGAGGTCTGTTGACTTTTGCTAATAAATCTTTACTCTAGTGCACCAATAAAAATACTTTGCACCATGTGGCACCTCCCACGTGGAAATTCCAAGGCAACTTAAAAATATTAGAGAACCGAGACAAGAGGATCACCACTCAGATGGGAAAGCTGAGGCTTTTGTCATTCAGTCGTCCTCCCAAAGTGCCTGGGAAATGAATGGCAGCATTAAAGCAGGCTCCAGGGCCAGCTGCTGGCCCTGCCTGGATTCAGAGCTCCGGCTGTTAACTGCCTGCTAACAGCAGCTAAAGCACCGGCTGGGCCGTGCTCTCTGCAGTATCGTTGTTACCTTCCCTTACCAGAGGTATCGAAGATGCTGCGTGCTGGCAAGTCAGGAAGTCAGATTCAATATGTGTCCAGCTGTGATTTTAACTGGCAGCTTCTGCAAACAAGGGAGCAGTGAGAACAGCCCATCACCACACAGATCAGTGTCTCTGGGGGTGCACTTACCACGAGGGCACCAGCCTTCTCCTCTTTACAAGCAGAGTTTTCCTTGACCAGACATTGACTGTCCACTTTGGGCTGACAGTGGTTGAGGTCCAATGCAACTTGAAGGGAAAATAAATGGAAATATGCGACCCTTAGTTAAAATAACATTTTTAAAAGGTAGAGTTTCAGTGATTTGTAACAAGAACTGTGACAGGGAAGAAGAGAGGTCACCCTGAAAAATTTAAGGAGTCTTAAGCAGGATTTAATTTGTACAAAAGGATATGCAGTGCACCTTGAGGCAGCAGAGCTATAAATCATGCTGTTTCAGGGCTCATTTATCACCACAGTTCGCCCCAGGATTTGGAAAAGGAGGTAGAAGCCTTCCAGCTGTTTTGTGCAGCAAAGTGTCATTGATAAACGCAAGCCTGCAAAGTAAACAATAAAATATCAATTATAAGTAAGACAGTTGCAAGGAGGCTGCATAGAATTAGGTTTCCTGTGCCTTGCAGAGTTGTCTAGGTAGTGTCTTCTTCCTCGCTGGTGACACTGATTCCTGCATACTTGGAGCAGTTCTTGCAGCTGAAAACAGGTGACCTGGACTTCACACCCACTTTCTTATCAGTAGCAGGTGGGCAAGGAGTGAGCAAGGCTGGAGGGAGGAACCAGTCACGTCGTCCTTCTGTCCTTGCCACGCTCCTGGCAGCGCAGCCAGAGCCAGCATTAACACTTGGAGTCATTTGCCATTGTAGAGGGATCTCTCTTCAGAAGCCACCATTTTCTCAGGGAGGGAATGATAATGAAACTAATTCAAAATACTTACACCCAAATAAAGCCACTAATAAGAAATGTACCTTCTGGCCACTTGGGTAAGGCAGTGCTGGCTGTGGGTGCTGCTGCCCTTGCTGGCAGCTGAAGCAGAACGGGGCTGGCTGCGTGGTGAGATGCTGCTGGCTGGGGCTTGCCCCGCTCAGCTGGGCTGGGGAGATCCCCAGGGCTGCACGAGCTTGGGGTGACAGTGCTGCCAGGTGTGCCCCTGAACCTCCTGCTCCCCGCTGGCCACACTGTGTGACAGTCACCCATTAATCATGTGCAGAGCTGCTGCTGACTGCACTCATGGGGAGAGCAGAGGGGCGTTTTGAATTCACTCTGTGGCCCACAGATAGTTAACACACAGGAGAGGGACACCTCACTGTATCAATTTTGTGCAGAAATGTAGCTACATAATGAATATCAAAGATTTTAATAACCTCTCATGCGACCAAATCACAGCATAATGCCTTCAAGTTCCACATGTCCATATACTTCTACAGCACCCAGCACAGTAAACTCCCACTTCTTAAATCTCGACAACACTAATCATGTGAGAGTATAAATTCTGTCACGATAGTTTGTGACCTTTTTTAGCAAAGGCTTTTCATGTTTATCCAAGGTGTTAGTTGCCATTACCTGTTTAAACTGCTGTAAACTCCCTGCAGATCCTTTAATTTGTAAAAATTAAGATGTGTGTATGTAAACATGCTGGCTAAGAGAACCTGGATGGTGAGGTGGCTCGGTGGGTGTAAGGTTGCTGCCGAAGTTCAGGTGTTCCCCGTGCGTGGTGCCTGGAGGGCTGTGCAGAGCCGAGTCCTGCTTGGAGCAGGTGCTCCCAGCACTGGGACCCTGCGGGGGGAAAGGGCTCGTCCTGGAGGGCCTCTGGCTGTGCTGGGCACGGAGCACCACGCTGGGCCAGCACTGCCATGGCACTGCCAGCTCGGGGAACACCGCGTCAGGCTGCCTGGAGCCTGCCCAGTGCCCAGCTCCCAACTGTCTGGGGGTCCAGTGCACCTCAGCCTTTCCATACAAACCGGGATAAGGCTCTTCCCTGGCCGCTGGTGTTGCAGGGGGCTTGACTGCACACTCACGGACCACTGAGGTGGATTAAGGCTTCCTGTGATTTTTGCCAGGGGGTGGTGTGGGGTATCCTATGCTCATTCCCTCCCCAGATCCGTGCTTCCATGGAGAAACACTGTTCTAGACCCATGAACGTGAAGGGGAAGAGGGGCTGGGGCAGGGCCTCCTTCCCTGCTTGGATCTTCTCCTAAAGCCAACCTGTTGGACACCACCCATGTCAAACACACAACCTGTCCCTGATGGTTTGAAGACATCTATAGATAAGATTCAGCCCAGCAGATTGTCAGTGACCCACTCCCAGAGAGCCTCACATTGCCCATTTAAGAGGCATTAATGTCTCTAGCCAAGAGAACAAATTTTCAAAGGCATCCCCTCTGAAGAGGTTTGCCAGCTGCTCTCTCCTGCTACAAGTGATGGAAACCCAGTGTAATACCACAGCACCAATTCTCTGAATTGATGCTGCTGCCACAGAGCAGACTGTAAAGCCAAGGAAATATCCAAAGTCAAAGTCAGTTTAGTAGGAAAAAGAACAAGTTATTTATCACCAATAGATGATAAGAATCCTATAGACTTGCCTTAGTGCCTATTTGTTCTGGGGGAATTCGAGCCACAAATTATGGATGATTCCTTAATTGTAAAGATTTATGATTTAAAAATTACAGTAGTTTTTCTTTAATTGCTTGTAAAAATTCATGGATATTGTTAAGGAGTATAATTTTTCAGACTGCTTTTGGACATTATTAGATATTATTGTATTGTAGGACTATGTTTTGCCAGCAATCTAGTTACTGCATTATTAGTTAAGCTCATTAGCCTAAGTGACTGAAGGCAGACTCGTGTGCTGCAGAAAGCTCCTCTGCCTCTGTATGCTGCAGTACAGCTTGCCTTGGGTGCCTTCTGCTGGCCAGAGGAACCCAGCCCATTTTCTAAACACCACTGGTTTTGGTGGTACTGAAAACCACAGGAAAATATCAGGAATTAATGGTGGCTTTCTTGATTAAATTCTCGCTGTGAGGTGGATAGCTGAGAAGTGTTTGAGTCTGGTTTTCTGTGCTGTCGTGGAGAAGGGTTGAATTCCCTGTACGTACAGGAAAGGGGAAGCTGCAAGGTATTCACGGGGCAGGAGGGGTGAGGGCTGTTCCCAGCTGCTCTGGTGAGGGCTGTTCATGGCTGGAAACAGCCACAGGTTCTTTCACTGGGCTCTGAGTGCTCCCTTCAGTGCTGGTCCCTGCAGCCTCTGGAGAACAGTGAGTGGCATCCACGCAGTCACTGCTCAGCTGGTCTGGAGCAATGCTGAGGTTCACATTCAGGGCTTCACATCTGGGCTGCCCTGTGGCACCTCACTGCCGAATCTTTGATATAGCTGAATTTCTGGTACTGGGTTTGTCTGACAAGGAGCCTCAGTCTTGACAGAGCAGCTTTTCACCTGGTATAGAGGGGCTGGAATGATTCCCCTTCTGCTCAGTAAAATTCTGAGCCTCTGGTTGTATCACTTCATTAAAAACAATTGCTGCAGTTTAAACTGATCAAGAAGGAAACATTTTTCAAGCCTTCTAAACCTGAGAGCAAGCGGAGTTGCTGGTGTTTTATTAATTTATCAACATCTTGTGAAAATTCCTTGTTTTCTGCAGCAGCCATCAGCCCTTGTAGAAAGCACAAGATGTATAACCGAGCCACATAGCTAATCTGAGTAAATAATAGGAATTCAGTAATTTAAAACACTGTATTCTGGCAGGATTCCGTAACTTCAGGGAAATCAGCCTGGTTAAATGTGGCTCATGCACAAGAGCCAAGTGCCCTGATGACTTCATCTGTTTCAGCAAGACAGAAACGTCTCAGGCTCAGAGCTCCTGTGGGCAGGCACAGATGGACCAGGGGCAGGGAAAGGCTGGGGCTCCACTGGCTTCTCCCAAACTCCAGCCGGGCTCAGGGCTGCTCACAACTGCACATCTTCACCCTTCCCTGTTTAGACCAGGGTTGCTGATCACAGTCTTATATAGCAGACTCTGCATATATATTATTTTTACTTAGTAACCGGTGAAATTTAGGTGTGTTTTCCTTTCTGGTTTGTCCTGAATTTATTTGTTTTTTCTTTTACAAGAAAGTTGATTCCAACAGCTATTTCTAAGGAATCCATTATCTAGTGTATCAACTAATTGGCTTTCTCATTATTGTTCCTCAGGCTCTCATTCAGTTTACAGTTGGACAGTCCGAGTCAGTAGGCCAGGTTCAGCCCTGCTGTGAACCTTAAGGCAAGATCATAAATACCAATTCTTCTGTGTCTATGCCCCCAAATCACTTCTGCTTGAGTTGTAGGGTCTCAGCAGCTCACAGAATTTGGCTGGGAGGTTATATGGACTATTAGTCAGTGTGGAATTGTAGACAAGATATTAAAATTAATTGCTTTTAAACTTACTCTGAATTGTGGTTTAGGAAACAAAATGGAAAACAAACCACCCTGACTTTCCCCTGGCTTCTTCACTGACAGTCTCCTCAGTATTGCCCGCAACCCCAACCAGAGCCTGTATCCTCCCAGCCTCAGTCCCACAGACACATGAACACCTAACAGGCAGGAGTTAGAGACGGTGGTATGGCAGCCTTCTTCCCTTGCTTACTAAACAGAACTGTACTGATTTATCCAGCAAGGTGGAAACCCATGGGAGATTGGGTTGTTGTGGCTGATGGCAAGGCTCTGTGAATTTTCCTTTTTTTTCCCAGCTGGCTCCCCCTGTGCTGGGGCTTCCCAGTCTGTGGTTCTGCTCTGGGATATAATTTATCATTCATGAAGGGCTCACACTCTCTTCACTCCTGCACAGGACTGGATTTGAGTCGGGCTGAACCCTAATCACTACTTAGTGCTCCAGATCTGTGTTTTTATTCTGACCAGACTGAAAGCTGTGCTGAGCTGTGCACCGGTGATTTTCTCTGTCTCAGCAAACTCCCCCCCAAATCTTTCCTGCCTTGCCAATGAGCTCTAATTTTCCAATGGCAAAAGGCCAGAACATCCTTGTCCCAGCAAGTTAGCAGACCCCCTGCAGGTCCTGATGCCCTGCTACAGTCTGTTATCTTCATTGTTTCCCTCTTCCCATCACTCTCAGAGTGTAAGTTATTGATTCTTCTGCCAGGGGTTGCTAAACCAGAAAATTTTGATCCCTCAAATGAAAGAGTGTATCACGACTTATTTACTGAACTGCAGCCAGTTTATCCAGAACATTTTGCTGTTATATGTGAGAGAGAATGACTGCCTTCAGGCCTGGCAAGTTGGGAAAAATAACCGTAGTGTATTTCTTTATCTCACATCAGATAGAGGCTAAGGCCAAATTAAACCTGCCCTCTGTTACTAGTGATGGCTTGGAGCAGTCTGTACCGCAGTGCCCGCTGGGATGGCACACCTTCTCAGTGCTGGTTGGTTCTGAGGTAGCTGTGACACTGACTGGTGGTGCCCCTGGCACGGGGATGCCCAGCTGTGCTCCCTGTATCTCCCTCACTGCCTTGTGCAGTGCAAAAGGCACACCCGGTCCTTGCTCCAGAGTCCAGGACACACAGGATCCTGAGGGGCTCTGGGGGATGCTGTGTGGAGCACCTTCTGAATACCAGACTCCAGGCGTGGCAAGCCCAGTTTTGGTGCTTCTGACACAACCCAAAGTTGCATTTTAAAAGCTTCTCCAAACAGGATCAACTGTTTTACTGCAGTGGGAAAAGCTGGAGAAGTGGATTTAGTGCTGGCTTTACCATCAACCCCTGACTTTCTTGACTGGACAGCAGGAGCTGTCAGTGCTAACCTGGCCTTGTCTTGTGGTTTGAGGCAGTGGCTGTGCTTTATGGACTTGTCTGACAGTGTATGAGCTCCTACTTTCCAGTTTCCTGGCTGCAGTCTCCACTATCAGCAACAACATTAAGCACCATTTCAAAGCAAAAAGAGCCCCATGTTAAAAACAGCACTGCTTGCTTTTGGGGCAAGGAAGCAGCTTCTGCATTTGCTTTAAAAACATAAAAATAATTTAAAAAATCTTGACTCATTTGAAGTGTTGACTTTCAGAATATATTCCACAAATCAGAGCAGAGATCTTGGGTGTTTGACAAATAATTCCAAGATTAATACAGATATATATCCCTGAGTACAAGGACTTTAATCAATCCCTAATCTCCCAGAGAAGCAGTTTGACTTTACCTGACAGCACTGTGAAAGATGATCTGCTGGTATGTGACTGGTGTACTAATAGCAAAAGCCATTTCCTCTTTTTATCACTATTCAGTTTTTAGTGTAGATAGCCCGCAGTTGCTCAAAGCCATGTTGAGAGCCTTCCATTGAACATAGAAGGCTTTGGATCAAGCCCTTGGATCCTTTCCTACTAAAAAATTAGGTCTTACAAGGTTGGCAACAGCTCTCCAAGTCTGAAACTCCTGAAGCCCCAGCAGTTAAGCCTTGGACCAAAAAAACACCTGAAAATGTGAGAGCAGGCAGGGAGCTGGGAACTGGGAGCCATCTAAGATCTCCACTCCCAATCACTCTGCTCTCCTCCCTCTCAGCAGAGGAGCAGCTGCCCCATTCTGTTGTTCTCCCCAAGTCCTTTATAGCCCATTTAGCTCCTTGCTGGGCAGCACAGCAGAGGATGATGGATTGCCTTGGAGTCTTTTCCGTAGCACTGGTTTGCCACCAGGCTAACCCAAGGCAAACTGCTTGCTTTATTAGCTGTGTAATTAAAATTAGGGACCCTTACACAGCATTCTGAACAAAAATAATAACAAAAATTTTACAGGCAGCTCTGAGAGCAGAGGTTGTTAAAACTCCAGCATCTTCTGCAAGATGAGCTTCAGTAATAACTCACCAAGAGACCAAATATATCCTCTGATGAGACACACTGCGAAGACTAAAAATTTAACAAAATACTAATGGTTAGGGTTAGGTTACTAGTGTTACCTATTGGCATTATATATTCCTATATAATATGTTATTTATTATCTATTTTATTAATACATTAATAGAAGCATTTTACAATAGCATTACAGAGGATCAGAGAAAACAGCTGCTAATAAACATTTTCACTGTGGTTTGGTTCTCTTTGATTAGGATTGTGAAACTTAAGATATGCCCACAGCAAAACAGACTGAATTAATGTACCCATGTACTTACGTTCTGATCATGCAGCATCCAAAGTGTGTAACTTGCCTTGAAACTGATGGGATGATTCAGTGTCCATGGGTTAACCCAACAGTTATATAACAGCATTGGGAATGCTCACTCTTACCATTTAGGATCATGGCTAATGCTGGCTGAGACCATGGCGCTGCTGTGCTTAGCGTTTTACTCAGTTGGGAGATTCCTGAAGGGAATTTAGCATTTAAATAGAGGAGACACAGGTAACCAGGCTTAAAAGTAGGAAAAAACCAAAGCAAAACTGGGAAAATGGGAAAGCAGTCGCTGTGTCACTTGTGTTGAAGGGACAATTCCACTGCACCAGGGTGTGTGGTGTTTGATTGCATCCCCAGGTGCTGCTGCAAGGAATACAGAAGCAGTAAAAGCTCCATGCCCTGAGCAGGAGCCTGGTGTTTTAACTGAACAGACCTTGTGCATATCCTTTCTGGGGGGCTACCCACGGAAACCTAAGTCTGAATTTCAAAATCACATTTTTCTGCAGTGGACTTCTGAATTGAAGAGCTAATAGGCTAGTTAAAGAACAGGGATAGATCCATTCTGGCATCCCAATTTTGGAAACGTGTAATATTATACAACAGTTAGATTAGCAGATATATTTTTCTTTGAATCTAAACGTCCAGATTCTGGTCTGAGAGCAAGCAAGGGGAGCTGCTCTCTTGAGAGACCTGTAGGTGACTGAACATGGGGTTTGCAAATGCAGGTGCCAGATCTGCAGTGTAATTGCAGCTGTGCCACTGTGCCAGGGGAGCACTTTGCAGCAAACCTGAGGCTTTGCATGCTTATTTCCAGCAGAGTGGGAATTTGCATAACCCCTCCATAAACCACTGCAAATCTAATAAGGAATCAAGCCCAGTGTCAGCTATGGCCATTATATCACTGCATCTGAAAATACAGCTCCGTTGTGCCTTGACCTTTTCTTCTTTGGAATTTGGATTTTCCAGCCCTTCTTCCATCTGTTTACAGAACCAGTCCCTCAGGGAAACATAAATAAATAAATCTTTTCCCCAGTTCATGCTCATGACATCAAATAATGTAATAAAATGAATCTCTTTCCTTCTTTCTCCCCTTTCAATATTTATTCTGGGAATTTATTGTTTTCCCTCCTTTTCATTCAAGGTTTCCCTCTGACAGATCGCCTCACTGTGGAGCATTTCTCATACTCCCCATGCAGTACATCTCAAGCTATTATTTTAAAATGTAGTCGGAGCTGCTTTAAGCTGAAGACAATGCAGAGATTTTCATTTTTCTTTCTAACTCTGCTGGACCTGCTCCATGAAAATTTCTACTCCATTTTTAGTTGAAATATTGTTAACATAGAACAGCGCTTCCAGTAGACGCATGAAGACCAAAAAACTTCTGTCTGTTTCCATGTGGGTTCTGTCCCCACAGGGTTCTGTTAGTGTCATTAACATTTATGCTGTCCTGAACTGAATTCTCAGCTGGCATGAATGGGAATTCAGTTTGGGATAGAGGTGGGCTGATTCAGACTCCATGTGATGAAAAAGTTGGGTGCACAAGCATTCAAGAAGAAGAGCATTAATCTGTGCTGTGGAGAATTCCACGCAGTCAGCCAAAGCTGTTACACACTTCAGGAGAGGCGTGTGTCAATACAGAGTCATACTGAGGCCAAAAATCCATGAACGCACTAAAAATTCCCAGCAGAAAGTGGCACAGATTATTTCACATGTCTTTTATACTTATAAACTTGTCCTAGAATTTTGTGAAATTAAAATTCAGAGTTGGAGTATTTCCCCAGCAGTGGCTGGCAGAGGCTGAGTAGCACAGCTGGAGGGATTGCTGCTCAGCAGCAGTGGGACAGAGGCTCATACCAGAGCAAGCTGCTGCAGAGAACGGGGCACCTAAATGCACACATCACTGACAGGTCACTGTATAATGACATTTATTCACCTTTGAACCGGCTCAGGTGAGGAGTTAGGTCTCAAATTGAGGAAGGAAGCACCAGGCCCTCCCCTGAGTCAGACCTGGAGCTTTCTCATATAGTGCCTGCAGGAAGAGTGCCAGCTGTTTGTATTTATTGAAGAGATTTGAGGTTGTCTTTTTCCTCCTGTGGACGAGCTGGATGTCCCAGTGGAACTGCCTGTTCTGCTGTGGCTGTTGCCCCTAAGCCTGCTGGCAATGGGTGCACTCTGGTCTGTAAGGAGTGCATCTGGGAGAGAGGGGGGAAAACTGGCTTCCATCTCTGCCCGAGAGGTTTCCATAAAACAGTAACTACTGGGATTCTATTCCTAAATGCAGTCAGGGGAGTTTTAGGGTGCCCTGAGCCCTTTCCCCCTAATCAAGTTCTTTTTTTCCTTCTTCATAAAAAAACCTATAAAATACTTTTATCCCATGAGTTAATCATTCAGCCATATCAAAGCTTTAAGCTTTCAACACCAGGCCCATTGACGAGTTCAGATTTTCAGAATAATCCCTGCAAGGTAATGCAACAGCAGTTGCTTGACCAAAAAGTAATTCACTACTATGTAATTAGCAGCTCATGCAAGAGACAATCACATTGAAATAAGTACATACCATGAGTAGTGATAAGAACTTAAAGCAGTGACATATACAAAAAGCTCATTCAGAAATCGAAGCATATTGCCTTTTGTTTGTAGAACAGCTTATGAAAGTAATATGCATGTTACAGCTGCATTATCACCATTAATATATTGCAGATGAGCTGTACAAATAAACAGGACTTTACAATGGTTTTGTTTACACCATTGTTATGTAAAATTTGTAATCATTCAAAGGGCGTCCTTGGGGTCTGCTGAAGAATATTGAATATGAAATGTTGCAGTTCTGCATATTCAGGTAGAAACAGGATTCTGAGAATCTATTTATACAGCTAAGACAGAAACAAGTACTGGCACCTCTCTGTCCTCTCCTCAGAAGCTACTCATATACTGGGATATGAGAAAGCAGCAGACCAAAAACCTGTTTGCTCATTAAGTTCTGATGGCAAAATAATGACAGTCAGAGGCCCTTTGCAGTCAGGTCATTAGAAATTAAATGGGAGTCTTTTCCAAGTGCACAGAATTGTTAGCCTGCTGCCAGCCTGGTGTTAGCCTGCTCCCCACTCAAAGCTGATCTGTGTATGACTGAAGGAGAGATGTTTGTTGCAAGATGCGTGGCTGAAGATTACCTCCAAAATAAATATACTCTCCTGTATTATCAGCTCTTCAACATCCAGGTATTGAAATCACCAGCTAAGAACCTCCTTTGTGATGGGGGCTTGCAGACTGAGCTGGGCATCAACGTGGCTAAAGCTTCTATTTCTGGCTTGCCAAGAAAGGACAAACCCACATACTGCCTGCTCAGGTGGGAAGACCTCCCTCTAGCCCATATTTCAGCAAAAACCACTGGTGTATGGCCATCTAGATAGCTCCTGACATTGCAGAGGGTTTCTTATCTCTAATACTTGCCTGCAGAGCCTGGCTAACAAATAGGACTGTAAGCTCTGAGCCCACTGTCACAGTAGTTGCTCAGTCTCTAACAGCACCATCTCCTGAGAGCACACAGCTCTGCCAGCTTAATTCACACATGCACTTAGATAACACCATGATGTGGGAGACAAAATACAGAGACAGGAATTATTTGTTTCAACTGCATTTCTAGGTCTAGTGGTTCTCACTGATGTTAAGCAATCTTCTGTCATCAAAGACTTTTCCCCTGACTTTCTCGGTGCTGTCAGGAAAGTTCACTCAGGCACTTACAGCTTAGAGCATGGACATAATCAAGGACCAGATCCATTCCCGTACAAATTCATGTGGCTCTGTCAGGAATCCATGGAGCTGTATGGATCCACTCCAGCTGCAGACTGCCCCACTGGTGCAAGGCTCAGGGTAAACCAAGGTGCTTAAACTAAGCAGAAGCGTTTAAAAAACTAAATCCATTTCTCTGCCTAATGCTTCAAAAGAAACATTACCCACCCGGGCCAGAATTAGAATCATTTATTAGGAAAATGTGGCAAGAGCAGGGAAATGTGTGTTTGATAAGTAAGATCAGTTTCTGTGTCAGGGCGCATCTATTTTGTCTGAAAACCTGGAAAATATCCAGACTCGAGCTCAATGTTCTCTGCCAAATCATTTATGCTCCGTTGGACTTGGGAAATTTTATTGTTTTATCACAAATTTCATCCCTGTTTTCTCTGACTGTGTTTCAGGATCTTCAGTGTATTTTAAACAGTTCTACTGACTGTGAGGCCAGTCAGTGACACACTGGACAAATGAGTTTTATTAAAGAGCATCCAAATTAATAAAAGTTAACAGTTATTTGTAATATCAGATAGATTTTATCTCTGACCTTGGTTTATGTACTTTTGCCACTGGTGTTGGATACATAATTTCTGTGATAGGATACATAGCAACCCCAATCTTGTTATGTGCCAGGAAAACTCATGGATTGCACCAAGGCTCAAGTGTAGTAGCTAAATACACAGCTCTTATCATTTAGCAAAATGGGGAAAGATGAGGGAAAGGCCCAGGGGAAGAGCAAGTTAACTGGAGCCACAGGTTGGCCCCAAAGTCGCTGAAGGTTAATAGAAGTTTTTCAAAGGGTTTCACACAACCTTGTGGAGAAATGTCCAGACACTGCTCTGTAGGATGGCGCTGGGACACGAGACACCCTCAGCATGTACAGAGCACAGTGCAATAAAATACAAGTGTGCCCACAGCTTATTTTTAAAACCATTTTGTCCTCTGTGTGAAGACTGAGTTCAGTGTGAGTCTTGTCTTCCTATCCTGGAGATTATTCCTCACCTCACTGAAAAGGAGCGAATTTAATGTAATGGAGGACAAGCACCTGCAGTCAGTGTTCAGCCTTGCAGGTTATTTCAGAGGGCATCAGATGAGCAGGATAAAAAATGAGAGCTGCAGTAAAATAAAATGTGAGTTTTAGAAATGCAGTGAGCGTGACTTACCTCTGCTTGTCTTAGAAGTACAACAGGAACAGAGTCAGGCCATGGCTGAAAGTTCCTGAAAATCTCATTATGTATGTCCTTTTCATTATTTACATCGTCTCCATATATCATGTAGTGCCAGTCTAAGAGCAGTAGATAAGAATTACTTCTTTTTTTTACACAGATCCTTTAATTTAAAGACACCCAGCAGTATTCTAGTGTTCAGGTTCTTTGCTCCACTATTTGTAAATCAAAGTCTTAAGCTGTAGTGCTTTATTGAATACAGTGACAAATGGGGATGAACTGCATTCTCCCCTATAGTCATAAAATTGATTTAATATTTCAATTAATCTTTGCTACCTTCTCAAAAAATTTATGTGAATACATTCTGAGTAAGTCATCCTCAGGACTTAAGTAAATACTAGCATAAATATCACTTAATTTATTTGCTCTCTTTAAAATTCTTTTATATCACTCCCACAGTCAAATGCAAGTATTGCTTCCACCAACCAGAATGCCGGAGTATCAGCCGAGATTGTCCTTACAAAAGGACGTCACATTTTCATTAAATACTTCCGTATTCATAGTCTGGTTTCCATAGCCAGTGAAATGGTTCTTCACAACTTTGCAGAGGATGGAAATTACATCATAATCTATCCTTTAATATCAAATTAAAAGAAAATCTGATTTTAAAATTAGTGCAATTTTTATTTCCAGAGAAGAGAACTGGACAGGCTCTCATTGTTAGGGCTTTTCTTACTTCCCTTCTGACACAAGATTGCAGAGGGGCTGACAAAGTTTCATGCAGCATTTTTGAGTATTTTTCTGTATTTTTGAGTGCTTTTTTTGATGTGATGTGCTGGAGTTCATAGTTTTTCCATAATGATCCTTTATGGCCATAATTCGATGAAGAGGAGACACATAACTCCTACCAGGCAGTGCTAAGGTAGTCCAGAAGGGGTAAGATGGATGGGTGTGTGGATGGATGTGTTGTTAACTTCAGATTTCTGAAGGCTAATGCTTTTTGCTTAAGTACTGTTCCTCTAACCCAGAGTCTCAGATTCACTTAATGTAGCAAGCAATTAACTGTGCATTAGCAAGCTATTTGTGGAAGCCCACGGTATGAATGCCCCCTCCCCAGCTCACCAAAGGCCTCACCCTGCAGGCTTTGCAGCCCTTGGCAAGGTAATCTCCTGCTCTGATGGCAAAGACTTGGATTAAAAGCTTGGTTTTGGGTGTTCTGTGAAAGATAACATGCTATCCTAAAAAGTAGTCTCTAATGAAAATAAATAATTACTAGGATATGGGGAAAGGGGAATTTTTCTCTCTTCCTGGCTCTGCCCTTCTGGATATTCTGTCACTACTGGTGTGTGACCTGGTGATGACTTTGACCTGCAGTGCTACTGGAGACCCTAAGTCAGGCCTCCCTTGTGTAGAGATACCCACAGGCAGCAAACCCCTTGCTCAAAACCCCCACACCTAATTCCTGGCACAGCACAAGAGTCATTTCTTCACATTTTTAAAAGGGTTTTTTAAAAGGGAGTCAATTAGAAAGCTTTTTTCTTCGTCCTTTTTTTTTTTTTTCCTAAAAATATAACTGATCCTATTTGTAAGAATCCTAGAGAAATACTCTGGTGGTGCAGAGTTATATTAAATAAGAGAGCTCTCCTATGGCAGGCCATGCCCTAAGTGGTGAAACTGCCCAAATAAAGCTTCCCCACGCTCGCTTTGAGCAGCAGTCACTGGTTTCCCTCACTGCATTGCCTGTAAATGGTACTTCAGCGTGACTGCAGCAGATAGTTAAACGTATTTAAATCACTGGAATGAAAAAGTACCCAGCACACAGGGTTGAAAGAATCATTGAAATAGAGACTTTTTCCCCTCCTCTGTTTCCTCACAGTCTCCCCATTTTGCCAACTTTACAGTTTAAGAAATTGAGTTAAGGATCTTAAGCTACCTCACAGTCTGGCTTGTTGAGCAGAGCTGTAATTGAAAAATCTGGGCTGATGGGGGAAGGAGAAGATTGATTCTCTTTGAAGTGGACCTGGAGAGGAGGGTGATGGGTAAACTGGGAGAATCTGCTGGGAGAGGTGGTGGAGGTTACATGTGTCTGCTGGTCAGAGCAAGCACTTAGTGCTTATTATTCCACTTCATAATGTAGAGACGTGCTAGGCTCTAAAATATTTGTGGAAACAGCAGGTACAGCCAAGATAATTCTTCCATCTCTTGCCAATTAAAAATGTACAAAAATGTTGAGGCGCAGCACTGTCTCTGTGCATTTGATGCTTTTAGAGTAATATATGGCTCCTAACGAGGAGTCCAACCTGGGACCACCATCTGTAACCTTCAGTTAAAGCACGGTGTGTCCATCCATTTATTGAGTGCTGCTTTTCCACTCGGACTCACTGGTCTCTGCTCTCCCGCTGTTGGTTGCCAGATGGAGTTTAAGTCTGCTTCATTAAGCCCTAAATGTTTGGGCTACGTTTGACTATCCTGCCTTGTGGCACCACCACGCAGCCATCAGAGGCACATGAGACCTCAGTGCCACGTTCCAGAAGTTACTGAGACCTTTGTGGTCAATCTGCTGTGAGGAGTAAGAGATTCTGCCCCCCTCTTAAACCAAAACTTCAGTGTCTTGACCCTCCTGGCGTAAGAAAACTCTCTTCCCCTATTACATGTCTAGAGAAGGGATGGGGTGAGCTTGGTCAAGGCTGCATGTAGCAGAACCTGAGTGTGGGGGACAGTTGACCAAAGCTGATGGCATCACTACTCTGGGGAAGAGCTGTCAGGTGGACAGGGAGAACCTGTAATACTTTCAGTTGTGTGTGGCATATCTAAAGTGGAAGGAAATGTGAAAGGAAAGGAAAAAATAAGCTCCCAAGAAAAGTAAATGCCTATATTCTGATACTCAGTAAATGTTTGACTGTCTTGGAAACATGGGTCAAGTATGATATTGGCATAACATTAGCCCTATGAAGTGATGATAATTCTATCCGAGTGCTGTGCACAATTATAGAGGTCCAGCACAATTAGTGTCAGCTAAATTAGGTTAAAAATAATCAATAGGAGACAGTCAGTTTGTGTGTCAGTTTAGATCACACAGGGGCTTTTTATAAATCTCAGTGTGAAAAAAAATATTTGGTTCTTTTCCATTTTAGTTCACACAGTGAGGGCACAGATGTCTGGCATTTTTTCAGTAGCTTTTTGCAAGTGGCACCACATTGCCAGAGGGTGCAGTGCCAAGCTCTGCTCCCCCAGCTCAAGGCTCCAGCAGCAGATGAAGTCCTCACTCGCAGCTCCTCTCACCTGCCAGCATGGGCTGGCAGTGGGCAAACACGGGACAGAGCTATTTATAAACAGAACATTGCTCATTTCATGCCTTCTTCTCTGAAGCAATCTGCAGTGTGTGTTGCGACTATTCTCCTGTTTCAACACAACAGGCAGCCCTTCTGAGATGTGTCCCAGAGAGCCCCAGAGCTTCAGGAGGCTGCGAGGCTGAGAAGGAATCTGGCAGAGATTCCTCTCCTGAGCCCTGTGGCCGGGAGTGGGGTGCCGCCTCCTAAAATTGTGAACAGCGCAGGGTTTCTCCCAGACCAAAGCTGCCAGCAAGCAGGACTCAGGCTGCCCTTGGAGTGCCAAACGGCACCTCTGAACTGACATCAAGAAACTGGGGGGCTGAGTTGTGTTTCCCATGGAAAAGGGCCGGCATTCACGTCCAGGTGCCTGTGGCCGGGAGAAGGAGTCTCCTGCGCTCACGTACCCTGGGCAGAATGTCTGACACCTCCGTGGAGGCTCTGGCAGCCTTCCCCAGCCTCCCTGAGGTGGGCTTGCTGCAGCACCCAGAACAGGATCCATCCTGGAACTGAGCAGGCAGTGGAAGGTCCCAGCAAGCCCTGCCTTATGTAAAGTGGTGTCAAGTATGTGCAGGTGTGGGCCTGACGTGTGCAGGATGTTCTGCGTGCAAGAGATGGGTCTGATCTCTGTTTCTCCTGAGGAAAGGTGGGGGCTGTACCCACCCTGGCCAGCTGAGACCACCCAGCCTCTCCTGTACCCTCTGCATTCGCTTTCAGCTTCCTTCCTGGACTCTGGGCCTGCTGCCTCCTCCCTGCTTGGCTCCCTGGGCAGCATCACAACAGGGCTTTACATTTTGGAAATACAGGATGGAAATCCCAGAAGGAAGGAAGCCAAGGAGAGAAGCCAAATACTTAACGTGAGGGGAGTGTTACCCAAGGCTGGAGCTCTTGTCCCAGTCTCGAGCTTTGCTAGTTTGCCAGGTGTTTCTGTGTCCTCTCTCCATTCTCTGTTGGCACTGGACTGAGGCAGTCAAGTCCCTTGCTGCTGATGCCAGCAGCCTTTCTTGTCCTGTATTCCTTTTTTACCAGGATTTTTTTCCATGTTATGTCACATTAGCAAAGGTCTCCTCTTGGGCACAGGTTGCCACAGAAATGGTGGATGGGCAGAAACGTTTCAGCTGCCAGAGTAGGGCAGGGGAGCCAATCTCTAGGCACCTCTCCAGCTCTGCACTCCCTGCAGAAATGTTGCTGGCCACATGCACTGCTGGTGGGCACCACGAGAGGCCTGGCCCCTGGGGACCAGTCGTGACCACCAGCTCGTCTCTGAACAGGTCCTGAGGATCTGTTAACAAGGTAAAACCATTGTTAACAATGAGCAGCATCGTGGGTGCTTTCTGTCTGTGCCCTCCATTCTAAAGCCCTCTGCCAGCAAACCCCCTCTGCATTCATGGTGGTATGATCAGACTGCAGAAGGGCAGAAGAGCACATTAATGGATTAGCTTCTCATTTACATGTTAAGGGTTAATTGGCATGAAAAGCCTCCCTTTAAGCATCCCTTAAACTTCCAGCTTTCCCCTTTTCTCCTTGAAGCATAGCCAGGGCTTTGCCCTGCTGTGAGGCCAGACGCCTGTGAGGAGCTGCCAGTCCTGCCAACAGCTCGGGGCGAGCAGGAGGGACAGAGCGTGTGGCTGCCAGGGCCTGGCACTGCCACACTGCCCAGGGTGGCCGTGCTGGGCCACGGGCACGCTGCCCTCACTTGCCTTTGCAATGCTCACCAGTTCAGCAGGAGCAGCGAGGATGCTGTAAAGGAAACTTTCTTGTCTGGCCATTCAGATGCCAGATGGGAGTCAGGAGTATTCCTCAACAATCCCGTGTGTGCCGAGTGGGTCTCGGCAGCAGTGGGGATGCTGTGTTATCTCGCAGGGTGGCTGCTGCCACGGGGCCCCTGGAGAGCAGCCCTGGTGACCTCGCAGGGAGCACATGCTGAAGCAAAGCCAACCAGTGCTGTACAGACAGTGAGATGGGCGAGCAGTGCTGGGGATCAGGGTGCTCCTGGGGATAGCTAAAGCATGGCCTGGTATTTTCTTCTGAAATCTCTCTGCATCTGGAAGGGCTCCGTGGCACTGGAAGTTCACATCTGGCCATGCTGGCGCTTTGCTTGGGGCTGATCCAGCCCTTGGAAATGAGGATCCACAGGTGGGCAATAGCAGCTGTAGCTTAGGCTAAGCTTAAAAGGTGCCTAAACTCAATGTCAGTCTGCAAACTGTTGGGGGCACATGCTGGATTGTGGTCTGGTTTTTAACCAGCTAAATATCTGTGATTCCCTTTGAATCAGGAATGCTTCAGATGAAGGTCAGCTCTGTCCAGCACACTGGTGTTAATCAGTCCATTGTTTTGGTCATGTGTGAACCTGTACAGCATCAAAGGGACAGATCCACCTTTCCAAAACAGCTCTGAATTTCCCATACTGAGAAGCCTTCCCAGGCTTCCATATTGATTCTGACAGCTTTCCCTTGCACCTGGAGCAGTGGAAGTAAATAGTTCCTTGTTTTACTGACATAGGAGAAAAATCAGTATCGCCATGCAGATTGGATCTTTTTCCTTTAGATTAAACAATATTGCATCCACAAAAGTCATTAGAGTTCCAAATACTTTGCAATTAATCATGAAGAGAGTAAATGAATCATTGATTTAACATTAAGAGAGTTTTTTATTTTTTTGGCAATGTATTCCCCTGACAACTTGCATTACCAGTAACTGTTCAATAAAGAATAAAATAATACATTTGGTCTGGTTTAGAATGTGCCTCAAACTTCATAAATATCAATACAGACTCAGCTAAACAAATCTTCTTGTGATTGCGAGCTCTAGCTGAGAATACATCTAGCAATAAAGGCTGTCAATGGAAAGCAGCGAAGGATACAGGGTTTTGATTTGTCTGGTGGTACAGTTTGGGCAGTTGCATGTGTATTTGCATGGGTTAGGGATAACTCTTTGGTGAGAAAGGGCGTGTATGGAGGTGGCAGGGAGATACTGGGCTGCACTGAAAGATGTGCCAGCTTTTTGTAGGGGTGTGGATGTGGGTGGGTGTGGGTGTGGGTGTAAAAGTGCCTATGAGCCCACACCCACAATCCCACAGCTGGCTGAGTATATATTTGAGTCCATATGCAAACTACCTGCAGTGGAAAGGAAATCCCAAGAATTTTATGAACACTGTGTATGTACATGTGAAGGTTATGCACTCAGATATTTAAAAATGTGCTCAGTGCTCTGTAACCAGCCAATAGGTTTGACTCCTGTGTGTCAGAAGTGTGACTTCTGGACAAAGGTCTCCCTGCTTTGGGGCACTTGGCATTTGTTATGTTGAATCAGATGTGAAGAAGGCTGCAGCAGGCAAGGGGGAAGAGTGGTCTGAGCCTCCCACTCCATGCTCTGCATCTGCCCTGTCCAGCAGTGGTGTGACCACACACATGTGGGTCAGCTGGCTGATCTGGGAGAAAATGTCATTTTTATTTTGGTGAGTTACTTTTCTATGAGCTCAGTGAGATGGATCGTGCACCACACAGTTCACAACCTGAGGCGAGGGAGGTTGCCAAAGCACGTGGCAGGAGCAGGAGAGAAGGAAGAACAGCCCCACTTTCCTCCGTGAGAGCCCACAGCTAGACTGGCTGCAGTGAAATCCAGAGCCGCAGCCTTAACAGGGAATACAGCTCCTGTGTTAAACGGAGCACGAAGTCGTGGCAGCCTTTTGTACATTAACATGGGCTCTCCACCCCAGCCAATTCCCCAGCCTCGCATTACAGAACCGTCATTGCACAGAGATTTTTACTCACCTGTGAAATACCATCTTTGGCCACTGGCGCACAGTGGGTTATTCCCTGTGCAGGTGCACCTACCAACACAGACAGCTGTGCACAGGGAACCAGGCTGCCAGTCCAGGGCTGGTTTGTTTCCTTCCTTCCTTTTCCTTGCAAACCAGGTATTACATATAATCACTGGATAAGATAAAACAGCAGATCAGAGAAAATATTAGAAATAACAGAAGAGATGCCCTCAATTTAGGTCAAAAGACTGAATATTTGGACATCTGATGTGTATTTGTACCTGAGCAAACTGTTAAAAGGCCAGGGATTTATCCAGTGTAAGAAGAAATGCATTAGTCTATAATGTGCTTTAGTAAGACCTTGTAACTTTGTGCACATGAATATTCACCCCTGAAGTAAATGATACTGCTTTTAAAGTTAGGTACTTGATTTTAGGTACTTTGCTCAATCAGAGTCCATTGTATCAACTTCTCCAAATGACTGTTGTTTGCATTTGGTCACAGAAAGTTTTTATCGGGCTCCAAGGTTAATCTTTCTTTTCTCCCATCGCCAAAGTGACACAATAACTTCAAGCTTCCTATGTAGTTTGTTTTATGTTTTTGTCAGCTCTATTGGTCCTTGAGCTCAAAAATGTTCACCATGCTTATAATACATGAGGGGTGGAGGGAAGTTTTTGGTGCATTTTATGCCCCAGTGTCACCTACAGGTGAACTAAAATGTCATCCATATAAAAATATAAAAAATGGTAAAATATGTATATATCCATAAATCTATTTAAGCAGAATCAGTGATGGATGAGCGTGTTTAAATCTTAGAATGGTATTTCTTCTAACTTACTGGAAGAGGACTCCCATAATTCACTGGAGAATCTCATTCTTGTGAATTATTGTCTTCATCATTTAAGGAATATTTCATCTCCTGAAGATGATCTCCAGCCACTGTAACCTGTATTTGGCTTTCAGCTATATTTCTTTATCTTCCTTAATGCATATGATCTTGTGCACTTCAGTGCGGAAAATTGGATAGTCCCTGCTTTCTGGTTCCTGGAACTTGTTTATTCAAGAGTCCTATTTAAGTAAACACGGTGCAGCACCATGGGCAGCTTCTATTTTCTCCCTCCTCCTTGTGCTCATCCCTTGTTTGCTGCAGCAGCGTGTGCCTGTTCTGCAGGCGGTGACCGGCAGTGCCCCAGGCACACGGAACGTGCTGGGGAGGATGCCTTTAGCGTGCCCGAATGTCCACTCATTAAACTAGTGACAAAGGGGTTGGTCTGGTGGGGAAAATGTGGGGCCTGGGGACAGGAGGACAGCTGAGTTCCCGACCCGGGGCATGTTTGTGGTCATTGTGTGACCTGGCCACAGAGGGGAGGGCGATTCTCCCCCTTTGCCTGTTGGCATTGGCACCTGCAGGCGTGGTCACATCTGCTCCCGGCCACGGGCACACAGAGCTCAGCTGGGCTTCGCAGGGCTGGGAAAGGTCCGTGCTGGGGGGGGGGGCGGATGGGAGAGGATCCACAGACTTTGGGATGCTGATATTTAATATTTTATTTCTTATTTAAAAAGGCAGGAGCGCTGGTGAACGCTGCAGTTGGCAGGGAAGAGCTCTAAGCAGCAGTGCCATGGAGGTGAGGAGGGACCAGGCACAGGGCTGAGGCTCTAACCATAGCATCAGTCTGGGGCACCAGGGTGGAGGGAGTCCTCAAGCTGGCCTGGAGCACATGATTCCCAAAATAAATCCTCCTGGGAGGAAGTCCTCAAGCTGGCCTGGAGCACATGATTCCCAAAATAAATCCTCCTGGGAAGAAGTCCTGTGCTCCAAAGTCATGTCTTCCTATCCTTGCTCTGGAAAATGAGGATAATAATACCTGACCTATCTTCTCTGAGTGTTGCTTAATATTTGAATACTGCTTTGATCCCATGGACTACTGAGGATTATTGCTTTAAAATCTTTATAATTCTATTATTCCATGAGTGAAGTGATTCAAATAAAATTGGAAGCATCTTTTATGCTGACCCAGAGCCAAAGCAGAACCAAAATTTTGTATCTGTAGATCGTGGAAGAAATTAAGCTCAGCCACAGAATACTCTGGGATTTTTGAGTCATCCAGAGTCTGTGGAAATATTTCTTTATGCCAGTGGGTTTTAAAGGGGATCAGCAGAGACAGGAAAGCCAGACAAAATGGAGAAGGAATCACTAGGATGCTAATTCCAGTTCTCCAACGTGGTGTTCACTATGCCCAGATTTCTTTAAAGCTTCTTGCTATTTTTTGTATTTCACAATCTCCAGGGACATGGGAAGGGAATAATGTAATTCCCACAAAAGTACTGATGCTATTCTCTGAGCTAGGCATTCCATCTCAGCCCTGAGTCAGCTCAAATTTCACCTCAGCCACGTGGCCCTGAGTATGGGCCATAGGCTGTGTAGGTCTGGCTAGGAAGTTTTCAGTTTGGTTCTTTCCCTGCACTCCTTTTTTCTTCCCAAGTGGGCCTCTCTGAAACTTCTCAGCAGCATTTGTTCCTGTAGAGCAGTGGAGCCACTGGAGATGGGTTAGTGGGCAGAGCAAGGGTATTTAAAATGGATGATAGATGAACACCATTACAAAGCCATTACCATCACACAATGCGTAGCTTAAATATCCTGAGGACATGCATGGGTTTGCCAGTGAAGAAATGACTGTGTGAGCAGAAGACATTAGTGTGGGAGTGCTCATGCTAAGGGCAGTGTGCCAGGCTGGGTGAGGGGGAGCAAGGGAGACCTCAGCACGCTGCGACTCAGCCTCGCCGTGTGGGCGTAGGGAGACACTATTGTGTCTTCCTTCAGGCCTGATTTCTAATCACTAATCACATACTGTGGCTGAGATTTTATTATTGCTTACGAGAGTGCTGCAGGGTCACATAAAAATCTGCTCATCAATTTACAGCCCTGTGTGCAGGGCATGTGTTTGGGGTGTCCTGGGTGCACTGCTGGTCCTGGCAGTGAGTGGTGCAGAGGCTTGCGCGAGGCAGCAAACGAGGTATATGGTCCTTCTTCACTCGTGCCTGTCTGAAATCTGTGAGATACCTTTTAGGAAGGACAAGCACCTTGTTGGGATGGAGCCGTGGGCAGCTTCAAGGGCCAGCCAGCACCGTACCTGCAGGGCCACCTCAGAATGGCAGATAAGAGATTTCCAGTGTAGCTGGCTCCTCGCTCCGCCACCCGACACGCTGCCTGGGTGCCTCTGAGTAATAACAAAATGTTTTGCTTCTTAGTAAATATCTTTTAAACTGATGAATTCAAAAAGCACTTTAGATGACATTTAAAATTTAGAACCAGATGACTGAGCTGTGAATAATGAATCTTGCCCAGTAGATGGATGGCACGTTACTGTGCAATTCTCTCCCTCTCAGTCGTTGTCAGCTGAAGCATTTTTCTCTTCCACCTAGTTTCCCTCCTCTCTTCCCTCCCTCACCCCCAGAATACACAAGGCCTATTAAGAAATGCTTTACTTTGAAGAGCATGTGCAGAGAGAAACTTTCAAACCAATCAGACTAATCAGAGATGCATTCCTCTCCTTCTCTTCAATCCTGACCTGAGGGTTGGTTATTTATGATGCCAGTCTTTAAACTGGGGCTTTCTCTGCCCATCCTCACCCACATTTTAGCCAGCATTTGTCTCCCAGGTGCACAGTGGGGCAGCACAGTGGCTCCTGTCACCCCTTTGGCCACACTGCCTTGGTGCCACAGTGGAGGACAGTAAACAGGCAGCCCCCCCATCCCACAGCCTGTAAGGCCAAATTAGAGGTGCCACTTCTGGTGCCCAGCAGTAGCCAGGGTTTTGGGTAGCACAGGGTTGCTCTGGCCTAGGGGCAGCTCGGTTGTACTTGTGATGGCTACACCTGTCCCAGCTTTCCCTTTGGGTGATGGCACTCCTTGGCCATGGCAGCTCATGCCACACTGTCCCCTAGCCTCAGATGTGCCTCCTGCCACCCATCACTCTGCCAGACCCACAGCCTCTGGCTGACACTTCAGGGAGGTGTTTCTTTCCTGGATGGCTGGCCCTGGCTCAGCAGCCTGAGTCCTTTACCTGGTTTAAGCATGCCCCTTGCCCAGGCCTTTAACCCCCCACAGGCAGGGCAGGCACTGGCACAGTGTCCCCTCCAGCTCCCCGCTCTGCACCACTGCAGGCAACATCCAGCTGTCCTTCCAAGCAGCCCAGAATCCCTTTGTCACCTGCAGAGCAAGGAGGGGGTCATTAGGGGAGGCTGCTCAGGACATAGCAAGCAGGTGAGAACAGCATGAAGCTGAATTCTGGCATCTCGAATTGAGCTGGGTCACAGGTGCCTCAGCACTGGGGACACAGATCTACATCCATGCCCTGTGTGCTGCAGGCTCCACACTTTAGGCAGAGGTGGATAATGAACTAAGCAGGAGGCTCCATCAGATGGGAGCAGGTGATTAATTAGACTTGGGTTTTCTGACTGCCTTCACCCAGATGTCAGTGCTAGGAGGGCTACATTTCCAGTCTGGAAAGGCTAAGGGCTGTCAGCTTTGCTGCATGTTTGATCCCACTGTCTGGATAGGGTGCTGGAAAATCCTTGCAGCATACAGGAAGTCATGCTGAAGACTGTATTTAGTATAGTATTGGTTATTTTTTGCCTTCTCCATTGTCATAGATGGAATGTTTCTGTTCAGAGGCATTCTCCACATCATGTTACATATTATCCCCCAGTGCTGTTGTCTTGTTCTAGAAGGAAGCTGTGGAAAATGCTGCTTTTGGTAATTGCACTCAGATCTTTGAGGTAGAGATTATTCCTAGAGGAAGATGGGCTTCTGTGGACATCAGCCTGGAGTGACCACTCAGACTGGAACAAACCAGCAGGGCCAAAGCCCTCAGGCCCTGCTCCTGGATTGCTTTTAGGTGCCTGCCCTGGCTTCCCCCCTCACTTTTAATGCTGCACTGATGGGGTTTGAATATGAACACCAGGAAATTCCACCTGAGGACAGAGGAAGCAGCAGGGCCAAGCTGTCTCACAACTCAAAGTAGGAAAGGTTGTGTGTGTTCCTATTCTGCCAGTTATTCTGCTAAAAGTTGTTTCTCCAAGCTAAAAGCCCCTTCATCTATGTCTCCTGAAGTCTACTGCTTTGTTTGTGCTTGTTCTCTTAGGTTTCTTGAGACTTTTTGTATGATTCCATAGAAATACCAGCGAGGAGAACAAGATGTTTTAAGAATGAGTTTCAAACTGTATTCCTTGGTTGCTGGATGGGTTCTTAAAATACTTTTTCTTTCTCTTTTTGGGTTTCCAAGTGCTTTAACACACAGATTAGAGCCTCTTTCATGTGAGAAATTCTTTTCTGCTGTGAAGATTTGCAGAATATTTGCTGTGAGTGGAGGTGAAGGAAGTGCCCTGTGTGGTCTGGGAAGCTACTGCTCTGTAGTAGGATGAACTTTTGGCTCTGTGTGGCATGAAGTAGCAGTCAATGGTTGTGTTGCTTTCTGTTTACAAGGAAGGTAAATGAATATTGCAAATTATTGTTTACAAATCTGGCTTTCACATCAAGGAGCCAAGGTAAAAAGGGAAGTTTATTATTATTTTCTGTTAGAAGATGTTAACAAAGTGTCAAAACTGCCTCTCCATAACTTGTTTGTGTGCAAAATAACTGCAAAGCCAGACTAGGGGATGGAAAATTGTCTTTTGAGACAGTTACTTGAAGCAGTAGTAAAGTAGCACTGACCACACCTGAACCTCAACCCATTCACACCCTGCAAACCTGAGCAAATAATTAGTCTCTGCAGAGTTACAGGAGGAGTAATAAAGCTTGGATAGGGAGAAGGCATTTGGTGAGGTAGACTGTGCTTTCAGTGTCTAGGTAATCCAGAGTGGTTACACCATTCAGCTGAACTTTGAAATGCTCAGAGAGAAATATTTGCCCTCGAGTATGATACAGCTGATCTGACACAGGAAAGGGTGCCTGGAACAGGGCCTGTGACTGATTGGAAATCTCTCAATAAAGATGAGGGAAAGGAGAGTTGCAAATCATGGTATTGTTCCACATAAAATAAGATTTTATTTTTTTAAATGAAAGTTGAGAAAACTTAGCTGAGACTTTGAAGCTGGGAAATGGCTTAGTGGTAGATATTGGATTGCTAATGAGCTGTGACCTTTACTGAACACAATGTATTGATTAAGGTAGTATTTTCCTAATCTTGTTCTTAACACTTATTTACCCTTCCTTAAATTTAAGAGAAGCTATTGCTGTAGATATGTGTTTATTAGATCTCAGGGTAGCTACACCCTCCTACTGGCCAACTCACTTTGTACTCAAACTAAGTAAAAACACATTCCATGCTGCAGGTAGGTGTGTAAAGCAAGCTGGTGTTGGGAAGAGCCTCAGGTCTGGAACTATACACTGGGGTTACATTCAAATAAATCAGTATTCTGTGCACATCTCCCAGAGCATTGCAGCATGGAACTGAAATGAAATTTATTGCCATGGCCTGTGGAATGGCAGCGCTCGTCTGTCCCAAAGCCTGCAGCAGCAGGTGCAGAGGGGGTGACTGTACTCACCAGTCCCTCTAGAGGTGTTGCAGCACAATGTGGGAATTGCATTGTCTTCCAGCATTAATTGCTAGGGCCTCAGAAGTACAAACAAAGAAATGGTTTCCCCTGGCTAAAAAGGCTGTTCTGGTGGATTGCTCTTAACCAGCAATGCCAACAGAGCACACAGGCCCGTGTGCTATAGTCCTTAGCTCAGTACTGCTCTGTGAATCAGGCATCTTTTGTGGGGCATTTATTCCATTTGTGCTGGAAATATCAGAGTAACAGTCTCCTAGTGTTAACATAGTGATTTTACTTTTAATCTTTTCCAAAATACAGAAAAACCAAAGGAGAAAAGAGAAGTTAACTAAAGATCATTTCCAAGATACTGGTTTAACTATTAGGGCCACAGTTCTTTTAGACAAACTGACTCGTCTTTGCAGTTCTTTTGGGTTTTTGAGGTTTTCTTTCTATAAAAATTTCTTCTGGATTTTTTTTCCTCTTTTTTTCCCCTAAAAGATACTTCTTTCCTGGTTGTAAAGCCTTTCCTAACTCCTTACCTCTCAGCTCAAAGGAGGAAGCAGGGGTAGGGGGAGGAATCAATGTCTGTATATGCTCAGGCCTAACACACCTGGATAAGGTGTTTTGCAGTGTTACTTGTTTTATTTTACAGTTGCCTTTTTTTTTCCTTTCACTTGGAAAGTGTTCGTAGCAAAAACCTTTATTGCAACATCACATGTTCCAGAAACATGATTAATAAAGAGCTTGCAGGAATTGAATTATCAAGGAAGAAATTGCTTGTATTGATTTACTCTATACATATATATTTGAAAAAACTTTTCTTTTGACATGACTTCTCCTCTCCCCACAATTCCTGGCAGCAAGGAGAAAGGAAAACTTTCTAACAGATGGTATGGAGGCAGTTCAGACTGTGCTGTGGAGGTGATGGCACAGGTGTGGGCCTGTAAGATGACCAAAGGGCTCACTGATAAAAGCCAGTGTATTGCAAATTATGGCCAGGAAGCAAGAACTGTCTCTTCCTTGGGCTGCTACTGACACTGGAATGACTAAAACCAGTTTTGGAGCATATTCTGTTGCTGACAGGTGTGCAACAGCAGCACAGCCTCTAAACCATGTGAATAATGGACATTGAGAGCTTTCCTGAAAACATTTAACAGTAAAACTGTGATCATAAAGAAAGTTTTCTTTTATTAACTTGCCTTCCCTGGGGGTGACTGTGGGACCCAGTTATGCTGTGAATAGCACAGTATGAACTGTGGGAAAGCTGCTCAGCAGCATAGGTCTGTAGCTTGCCAAACCCAGGTTGGACCCACTCAAACTTCCCCTCCTCTCAGGAAATGTGAGGCTGACCTTGGCCTCACAGTGAGAGCTGCTGCAAGCAATGTTTCCTATGCAGTTTTGCAGAACTGATCCTGTGAATGATCTTCTATTTCACTTATTCCATAGGGGAGCAGTGTCAGAACCTGGGCTAAATATACAGGACAGTTTTTTGGACATGCCTGAATTTTCACTGATTGTTTGTCTGCATGCAGTCCTGCATGATGATTTAAACTTCATGTGGCAAATGTAATGGAGGATGTAAATCTTCACCTTCCTTCTCAACCAAACCATAAAAATAAGATAATCTGGTTCATCCTATAGCTCATGCTAAAATGAGTCATATGCATGTATGTGTGTATACACTTTATGGGGGTCATTACTGCAATTCCTGCTGTTAATAGGTTCAACAAAATCCCTTCCAAGGGAAATAAGCCAAATAGCTTTGCTCTATCATCACTCCTACAGAGGCAGCCACTGGGTCCCAGCAGGGGTGTCAGCATCGACCAATCTGTGTTTTGAGTGAGGCACCAAGAAGCACAGTTTTCTCGGCCAGTATTTCAGGAAAACAGATGGCAGTGTCTGCTGCTCATGAAAGGCAATGGTGTAGTCAAGCACTCAGTCAGGACTTTCCCACTGCACAGACTGAGAGGGATCCAGTCTTCCCCACACTGGGTTCTGGTGCAAAGCTGGTTTGCATTTCCCACAGCAGCCCTAGGAGAAACTTGTTTGCAGCTAACCCGTGCAGGATCTGCACTCCTGAGCATCAGCACGGAAGTCTTCAGGCTAACAATACCCAAGTCCACGAGCCAGCCTCAGGAATAGATAAATGAGTTTCTTACACAAGGAAACAACTAAATTCTACCTTCTGTTGTGAGCTGTATTTTAATTTTGGTGTTGTAACACACATCATGTTGGATGGAATTACTACAGGGTGAGCACTGTTGTTCCTGACATCCTGTTAGGATGAGGAATGGGCTAGCACTGGGGGGAAAGGGCACTTATCACTGCTCTGTCTCTACTGTTCAAACTGGCATTGGTTTTGGTCTGCCTGCCTGAACTTTGGACACTGCTGCCTCATTGCTGTTGCCCTGAACACACTGAGCTTGTTTATAAGGGAGTGTTGAAATAGTAGTTGCAAATGGACCTCCAGATTTTTAGACTAAATTTAAAAGTATATTACTTACATAGTTATATTAGTTATATGTTATTCTGTGATACAGTCCTGTTCCTCTGCTTGACGGGATAAATAATGTAGTCTTCTGAGAATCTCCTAATTGTATTCTTTTGCTAGAACTGGCATTAATGGCATGGCTTCTAGTGACAGACCATTCTGACTTCTTTGAGATCCTCAGCAGTTTGGGCATCAGGTGACCGTAGGACAGCAGGAACTCTACCATCAAGCACCTACCACAGTGCTATCTGGTCTAGTAATTTTTCTGTCATTTGGGACCCAGTAGTAGAGCAGACTTCCCTTCAGTGTAGAATGACTTTGTTATGCAAGGTAATTATTTTCTTCCTTTCATTTCAAATGAGGTTTGTGTTTTTCCAGTCTATAACCAAAGTATCAGCACAGTGTCAGCTGTAGGCGGGATTATAAGCAAGAATTGCCAAAGCATATAAAGTATGGATATCCACACAGTCAGATGTTGCATGGGGGTTCTCGTCATTAAAGCACTGTATTAGCAGCTTCCATTATGTTGCTCTCCTGTGGTGAAGCATTCTGGATCAGAAGAGACCTGCTATTTCACATGCACTCCAGCTGCTCCCTTCACCCACCACAGTCAAACCTCGTATTTTCTTATTTTTAATGAGTTACGTGTGTGGAAAGGAAAGCCAAAAAAAAAAAAAAAAAAAAAAAAAAAAAAAAAAAAAAAAAAAAAAAAAAAAA
>VWZW01007004.1:81102-98985 GCA_013397115.1 Edolisoma coerulescens
GGGGACGGTCACTCCACCACCTCCCGGGGAAACCCATTCCAATGTCTGATCACCCTTCCTGGAAATAAATTCGTCCTAATGTCTAATCTGAACTTCCAACACTGCTTAAGCCTTTGTCCTCTCATCCTGTCCCTTATTCCCTGGGGGCAGGGCCCGACCCCTCCCTGGCTACAACCTTGTAGAGAGCGATAAGGTCCCCCCTGAGCCTCCTTTTCTCCAGGCTAAAAACCCCCAGCTCCCTCAGCTGCTCCTCATAGGGCTTGTGCTTCAGCCCCTTCCCCAGCTCCATTCCCCTCTCTGGAGTTACTCCAACATCTCAATGTCCTTCCTGAATTGAGGGGCCCACAATTGGACACAGCACACGAGATGTGGCCTCATCACTGCCCTAGTCCTGCCGGCCACACCATTGCTGACACAGGCCAGGTGCTACTGGCCTTCTTGGCCACCTGGACATGCCTGGGCTCATGCTCAGCTGCTGTCAAACAGCAATCCCAGGGCCTTTTCCTCTGGGCCACTTTCCAGCCACTCTGTCTCTAGCCTGTAGTGCTGCAGGGGGTAAGTGCAGGACTTGGCATTTCACCTTGTTGAACCTCATACAGTTGGCCTTGGTCCATGGATCCAGCCTGTTCAGATCCCTCTGCAGAGCCTTCCTGCCCTCCAGCAGATCAACAGTCCCAACCAGCTTGGTGTCATCCATGAGTTCACGAAGGGTAGACTCAGTTAAGGATATTCTGCTGGCCTCAAAACCTGGGAGGTGGCTGTGGCCTGCCTGGCTGGGAGCACCCAGGGGCACAGCTGGTGGATGGCAGGAAATGCAGGAGATGCAGCTGCTGCTTGGCCTAAGCTCACCTCAGCCCCCGTGCACCTGGCCCCAGAAAGCTCAGGGGGCTTTTCAGGGGTCGCTCTTTTTGACTTTACCTGTCATATTTTGCAAAATGCATGGCTAATTTTGGTACATAAAGTAAATGGAGGATTGGATAGTATCAATATTGCATCCACTATAGTCAGTCAGGTTAAGCCCAGCATTGTTGGTCTGAAATTTTCCCAACCTGCACCTTAAAAATTGTCATATGGCTCTTAAACTTGAAATTATTAATGCAGATACATTGGAGTTTTTATGTGCCCTGTGCGTCCTGGAGCCTTTTAGAGATGCCTCGAAAACTCTGAAACCCAGTGAGATGCTCTGTGGCACTCAGGAGGCTCCAAACCAGCTGGGTCTGTGCCAGCCAGCTGGGACCAGCTCTGGTTTGTGATTAGTGACTGCTCACAGCATACGAGGTGGGGGGACACTCTCAGCTCTGCTGAAATTGAGGGATCATTGAGTTCACTGCAATGCACTGTAGTAGAGCTGCAACATGAGAGAGGGACAAATAAAGGTGCTTTTAGGAATACAACCCAAGTTAATTATGGCAGTTGCATTTAGCAACCACAAAGAGGACAGGGAATGCAGCAGCAGGAGGAGGGAATGCAGTAACAGAAGCAGAGCCCATTCTCTAAGCTGTTGGAAGCTCAGGAAGGTGTGGAGCTGCTAAGCCTTGCTCAGCAAATCCAGTTCCCTAACTTGTTCTGGTGCAGAATTTCAGTAAAAGTGGGCTCAGGCGGGTTGGGTTAAGTATACACGATGTGCTGCAAGCTCAGTTAACATAGCATGCTGTGGAGAAAAGCAGTGCATACTCTGACATTAGCTGATGGGTCATAATAGCAGTTTTGTTTTCATTCCTTCCCCAGTTTAGAGGCTAAAAAACCCACCACCCTCAGCAGTAAAAACAAAATGTGCATAAAGCAGGGATACTGTTTTCCAAAATGTACTGTGGTCCTTCTGACTAGAAGTTTAATTCCCTGCAAACGTGCAAGACTGTCTGCCTTTAGGAGGCAGAGCTAGTTGTGATCATTTAGTGTCTTTGTCAAAGCAAACTTATTGATTGTACCCAACTGCTCTGAAACAATTCATAAACAGGAAATACCAATACAGCAACCAGTAGCATTTTGTCCAGAGCAACATCTGTGCTCCAAGCAGCTTAGTCTAACACTAAACAGTGCAAATCTGTTGATAACACAGTGTCAAATGGTAAATCTGGATAAGTGTTGCATATATCCAACATAAGGCACTTCTGAGTCAAAGCCTTCAACTCCATTAGAAAGAAACAGGTCTTAATTCTAATCTCGGTATAGTGGTGTCAGTGTGGAGTTACTTTGCTGATTTCACAGACCTTACATCACACTTATTAAATGGTAACTGAGATGCCCAAGGTATGTCAGCCTCAGCTGTCTACACTCCAGCTAAATGAGAAGTGTTGAATAAAGGCTAGTAAACACGTTGAGACAAAATAATTACACTAAATTTGAATTTTATTGCTATGGTTATTTTGCTATAAATTAATAATGAGAATGAGGACATACAGTAAAAGCTGCAGTAAAGACAGGGAGTGCACAAGAACATAAAGGTTCTGGAGGGGAAACTTGTTGCATGCTACCCTCCGTGACTTACACAGTCTTATGCTGAGGAGGAAAAGCACAAACACATCTGAGGAACATGGGTGTGAATCTTCTCCTCTAGTCCACTTGCATAGCTGGTTCCATCACCTACTGAATGTTCACTGAAGAATAAACCAGAGTAAACCAGTGCTGGATGACATGCAGGGTAGCTCCATCTAGACACTGCTTGGAATGTGCTTCGGCGGTGGGGAAGATGTGTCTTTGCTGGAAGTCAGTGCAGTTGTTCTGTACAGAAACACTTCCCACCCCCTCCTCCCTAGTCCATAAGCCTTTACCCACTCACTAGAAGAGATTGGCTCTCCCCCAAATTCATGCAAAAGAAGCCAACAGCTATGTTTTCACATGTAACTAAGAATGTGGGAGGGGGCCCTGGTTCACCTCCTTAATGTGGTCAGACTTATCAGGAGGCTGAGCATTCCCACCCCGCTCTCAGGAAGCCTGGCTCTGTCCAGCCGTCCGTAACTGAGAGCCCAAAGTACCTAGTCCCAGATGAATGTGTAGACTCGTGACCTCCATAAGCACTGGCACTGAATTCTGAACAGACTATCACTGCTATACAACAGATTTATCCTTACCTGACAGTGTACACTGCACAAAAACAGTGGCACTGAGGTACCTGTGAACCTCCCATAGCTTTAGGGGGCTTAAGTATTGGGCCCAAAGCAGGAAAGTGTGTGCTTGGGTACTATGCAAATATAGCTGCAATTATAGTTATGAATAGCACCATTCAGAAACAAACTATCATTTCAATCTGCTTTGAAAATTATCTTGCCACACCTGCTGCCTCTTCCCATCACGGTGGTATCACTGGTCTGCAGAACCTGGCATGGCAGTCCCTCCAAGCCCCAGATCCCATCTCCTTCAGCTCACAGCAGCGTCCACACCAACTGCAGATACAGGAAGTGCAGAGCTGGGCAGAGAAGGGCTGTTGAGTCACCACTGTGTATCCAGCCAGACATTACTGTAGATCTGACCAAAGCTCCACTCTGTTCCTGAGCAACAGGAGACACGGGCATGTCTTCAGGAAGCAAGTCTGAGCTTCAGCAACCAGTGACTTCAGGTGGCACTCCCCGTGCTGCTTTGTGCACCAGGATGTTGCCACTTCTGTCTCTGCAGTGAGATCAGAAAGGCTACAAGCAGCTGCAGTGAGATAGCTGTGCTCTTGATTTCATGCTCTAGCACAGTTTTGTACATTTGTTTTCTGGCTTCTAAATGCCTGTGCTTCTGAGATAGAAAAGTAGTTCATGATTTTTGAATAAAAGCAGCCTATTGTTTCCAAGCCAAAACTAGAATCTTTGGCTTCAATTTGTAGTGTGTTTTTCCACTGAGAAGGTAAGGTTATTTTCTTAATGGAGAATTACTTCAATTCAAACTTTTTAAAAGATAACTTCTTTTGAAGTTCAACCCAGGAATATTTTGCAACCAACAATCTTTATTGTATGTGCTTCACTTTAAGAAACTGGGGACCTAGACAGAGTTATCTCCTGAAAACACAAAAGACATGTTCCCCTGCTGTGACTAACAGTTCTTCTGAAAAAAAAGCCCAAATAAACAAAAAACCCAGCAGATTCACTTTGTGTTATCCTTTCCCAATCATTATGAAATTTAAAAAACCATATATGATGCCCAATTGTTTTATTCTCCCCCAGTCCGTACAAGTTCAGAATCACAGAGAAAGAAGAGGAGATGGAGGCATTCTGCAGAACTCACTATTGCAAAACACAAACCAAACAGCAGCACAGACCTGTAACCAATTTCATCTCCTAAAGGGCTTTTTAACAGGGTAGGCATGTTTGTTCACTTACACGCCATCCCTTTCTGACCTCAAGGCTACCAGGTCTCTAAGAGAGCTTCAGTACTTTACTGCAATTTCTTTTGGTTTGGACTAGCAATAGGAAACTTTCACTTTAGTCCTCTTTTGCACTTCCAGAATGTCCTTTCAGTACACCTGACTGGCAGAACACATGTAGCTTGTGTTACACTGTGAAAGGACATGCATGCACATTGGTGTACAGCTTGGAGCCAGTCTCCTGAAAGCCGTTTACCTTCCCTGGATTAGGCCCACTCTTAGTAAAGCAGCCACGATTACATCTGTCTGTTTACTTCCAGGGATTCCACTTGGTTGCGTTAGTCCTAAGGGTCATGAAAGCCTCGTGCTTCCCCTGTCTGCTACCCAGACTCTTGCCCAGGACCTCTATTGCTTAAGTAAGTAGGATAGAGCCAACAGTTTTAGGATGAAATGGAGAAGATTGGGACTTCAGCTAGATTTATATGGGTGCAAGTTCTTATCTATTTTATCTTTCCTGACCTGAAACCCAGTGAACCATAAGGAAATTAACCTTCTTCTGAATGGAAGCATAAGTAAGACTTAACATTAAAGCAGTGTGTGAATACAGCAAGCTAAATGCGGAAGTATAAAAATAAGTCCTCTAAGAACTCAACTTAGGCACCCTGCCTCATTTATCTGAATAAGAAAGCCCATGCATTTCTTCAGAGCTTTCTTTCCCTGCCAAGCACAGCTCAGCATGGATTATAACAGGCCATGTAAAAAACAAACAGCTGCACCCCAGGGGACAGTCCACAGCACACTGTGTATAGGAACCACGCATACAAGCAAAGCAAGAGAGGTTCCTTGGAGTGTTTTCCTCAACAAGTCATGGAGGGAAGAGGAGACCTGCTGAATGTGAGGGGGAGATGTGCATACAACAAACCCAGGCTCAGCTGCACTCAAAATTAGTTGCAAATAAGGAACCTGGTTTAGGAAACCTTGGTGGCTAAGAGGCAGGCATCCTATCCTAGCCGCAGCAAGGCAGCTGATATCAAAGTGCCTGTGTGCAAGGTCTACTTGTGTTGCTTGTCTCTCCCCTCCTGGCTGTTCCTGCCTGCAGAGGGGCTGGTAGGCCCAACAGAGCAAGGGCTGTTCAAGTTAGTTCTCCTCCTGCAGACTCTGCAGAGCGATAGCAGTAATGAGCAGAGACACTGGGCAATGGCTGGTTCCTAACAATTCAGCTGGAGCAGTGTCTGAGGCTGCTGTTCTGCAGACACCTGCAAAGCTAAAGATCCGTTCCTTCCATCTGACCAGAGAGGAGTCATCCAGGATAAAGAGGGAGCTAGAACAAGAAACACTGGTCTTCCTTGCCACTGGTCATTCACATTTCTGGGAGAATAAAAGAATTGAGGAGTGCTGCTGCTTCTTAGTGGTTTGCTCATACATTCTCAAAGACAACTTCACCTGGATGGTGTGAGAGGCAGGTATAGGACTCCACCTAAGAAAACACACTACCATCTGCAGGCAAGTCTGAAAACAAAAAAACCCCTCGAGCATGGCAGACTGCCTAATGCCAAGCAATTTCTGCTGAGCTGTATGTTTTTCCAAGGAATGTTTAAAAGCCAGTAGTATGTGTATACTAATACAGGACTCCTGTTAACCTCTTATTTGAACCAGATCTTAGACACTCCTCCCAAAATTTTTTTTCCTATTGTGTTTACAATAACAGTCTGTTCATAAAGCAGGTGACTGCTACCAGGAGACACTGGTGCTCAGATTGATCCTTATAATTCTGAACATCAGACCAGAATTCAAGAGCAGCACATGCCACCTCCAACCACTTAACTAAATGGTGCCTTTAAACTCTCATTAAGACAGTTAAGAATCAGTTATTAAGATGTTACTACTGAAAAATAACTATTGCATTTTTCAAAGTTTAACAGTAAACAACATTGCCAATATATTATTGCACACAATAAAGGGGTTTGTAACTACAGAGATAAGGAAAGGGTAATCTAGAAGACCCAAAATAACGATCCCAAAGCCATTCCAGTTGCTGCTCCAGCCAGCATGCCCAGTGCAAGATCTCCATCGCTGTCACGGTAACGCTCTCGAATGATGACATGGTTTGCAGGGGGCTGGCCATAAGGTCCTAGGAAACAAGAGGTTGTTGGGAGGAGGGCAAAAGAAATGTGTATCTTAACAGGCCCATTCTTTCACCTTCATCCTTCAACTGAATACTAAGATTTTGTCAGCTACATAGGTAGAATACATTTCTGCTTTGGATTCAGCCTCCACATTAATTAAATTCAAGGGCCTAGCAACACTTCTAGACTTGTAACAGCTTAATATCTGTGAGGAAAACTCATCACAAATGTAAAAGTGAACATTGTTCTTCAAAGAACCTATGAATTATCATTCTATGAAACACTTTGTGGATTTAATGTAAGAAATGGGTCTAAAAATTGATTCAGCCTTGAAGTTAAGGCAAATAGTTTCATTCCTCCCCCTTACCTCCTCCCCCCGAAAAAATCTTTGGCAGGTCTCAAGCCAGTAATTTGTCTGAAACTGCATCAGTTATTTACATTTACTGCCTACTGCAGTTCAGCTTTCACATCGTGGACTGATCTGTGGGGTGGTGACAGCTGCTCCATTTCTGTTCAGATGAAAATTGGCCAGTAGTAAGAAATTAACCTTAGACTCAAGAAGCCACCGACTGACCCTTGCTCTGCAACAGACTTGTACAAGCTTCACCTGTCATGTTTTCTGATTTAGCTCCTACCTGCAAAGCAAACATAACAGTCCTGTTTTCCTTTCCAGACATTTCAGGGAGATTAAATATTCTTGAAAATCTCACAGAGGTGTTTTGTAACAGATTCTTAAGTAATCCAACTAAATACAACTAGAAAAGGCTTTCACTGACTCTCAACAATGCATGACTCTCCCCCCTGAGAAGGATTATGTCACTGCAGAGAACGAGCAATGGAGCTGAAAGTACAGGGGTTAAGTGAGTTGCTGAGGTGAACCTGAACCCTAATTAGGGTTTAGTTGCAGTGACCCTGGTGAAGGAAAACATTGAGCCTTGGTTACTATGCCCAACCAGTAACTGGTATCTTAACACACTGGACTTGCAAACAGCTCAGGGGAGTTACTGTTTGATGCTGCATTGTTATCATATGGGTTTGGCTTGATTCCCAAGGCCTGCTGTAAGTTTTTAAAAACAGTTCTTGGGTTTTTAAAAAGCTGCTGCTTTTCAGAACCAACAGAACACACCTTCCTCATCTGTATCTTAGGACTTCAGTAACTTAGATGAAGAAAACTTAAAAAGCTTTAAAGGCTGATGCACCTCCCTTGTAAAAAAAAAATGGAAAAGGCAAGTGAAATAACCTGAAAAATGTCAAATAGAAAACAAAATCTCCCTCAAAACTGAAATAAAAAATTCCCAGTAGAGATTCTTGCTTGCAGAGTCAGATCATAAACAATAGTTTTCTCACTTTTATTACCCATACAGCTCTAAAGCCCCAGTTCTGTAGAACTGGGGCTCTATGCAAAACTAATGTTAAATTAAGGTGACTATGATTAAAAGCACACCCTACAATTTTACTCTTTTCTTCCTGTTTTTGAGATTGAAAGCTATAGAAAGCTGAACAGAGCAACAGAAAATTTCATGGCTGAAATGCTGCCTTACAGCAATTCATGGCTGAAATGCTGCCTTACAGTAATTCCAGCAAATGGGGAAGGAACAAGCTACAGCCTTGCTCTGGGAGTGGATTTACCTTTGAAACCTGCATTTAAATAATTAAACTAGGTATAAGTGCACCAGATGAATGAAAAGCTCCATCAATGCCCAATATAGAGTACTGAATCACAAAATCACATCTTCTTCTGGCTCTTGTACCTTTCCTTAGAAAATGTGCTGTAGTTAGAGAGTTCTGTATGCTTCAAAAAGAGTTTATAATAAAGTATTGTAACTAAGCTGAGATCACATTGGGAAGGTTAAATCCCTTAATACCAATTTCACTGCACTCCCTTTGTTGTGAAAGGGTGAGTAGACTTGGTTAAATCCCTTAATACCAATTTCACTGCACTCCCTTTGTTGTGAAAGGGTGAGCGGACTTGGTTCTAGTTACAGGTCAGGTTTCTTTCTTTGTGTGCAGGAGTAGTGGCTGGTAAAGGATGGTGATTAGTAGAGCTAAAGCCAGAAAGATTGACTCTGTGGGAAGGTGGAGGATGTGGCTGACACTGATTACCTTGGTATGGATACTGATAGGGAACAGCATAAGCTTGTCCATTGGAGGCATAGATGATCTGAGGGCTCACTGGGGGATATGCACCACTGTACTGATCATAGCCGTAGCCATAAACCTGGTGAAATTAAAAATGTCTGTTAACAAGTACACTTTGCTATAGATCCAATTAAGCACACTGTTCAATTTGCCTTCGTTTCTAACACAGTAAAGTTTCACTAAAATACCCAGTCTGTACTGCTATAACCAATCTACTCCCTGGAATGGATTCAGAGCAGCTGCTTGAAAAAATAAGCACTCCTAAGCAGCATTCTCTCTCTTCCTTTCCTGGATAGGCAATGGCAGAGACAGGGCCTGGGTCATCAGGCAGAGCCACAGCAGCCCTGCCAGCTTCTCCTCTCTGCCCTCATGCCAACAACAGCTCTCTAGGGAGCTCGGAAGTGCCAGAAGGCAGCAGCTGATCCCAAAACTCCAACCAACCCTCCTAGAGGGTACGCTGCAAGCAATTGTCAGATTAAAGACAAATACTCTATAGCTGTATGTTTTAGAAGCAATTTTTTTCTCCAAAAGAGGAGGCTGCACAGAGGAAGATTCCAGCACCACAACTAGTTCTTAACAAGAATGAGAGGCTGGAGCAGAGCACATATAGTGCAACAAGCAATACTGCTCCAAACTATCCCCTCACGTATTACTGCACATCGCTAAGCACACCCAGAAATCCTTAGCATAACCTAGTTCAGTCCCAAAGCTGCTCCTGTACTGCAAAAGGACTGTGTATCCAGGAACTGGAGTTTTTGTGTTGCTGTGATATCTTGGTACAACAAAATCCTTATGTGTTAAAGTGACGACTCCTGTCATTACACCCTATCTTTAAAACTCCTGATCTTATACCCATCCAGTGCTTGCACAACATGAAAGTGCAGTCACACCTCCTTATGTTAGAAGCTGCACAGCCAATATATTTCAAGATCAGCCAAATAAATTCTGCCCTCTCAGAAGCTTTATTTTCCAAGTTCAGTGAGCAACCACCCCTTTATACACCTCCCAACCAAATGTGCCTCGTCCCTTTCAAAGGAAATCCATCTCAAATAAGAGCAGCAATAGATTGATAGAGCCTTACTCTCTCCTACTGTACAAGCTTTAAAGCTGGATATAACAGTACAATGCAGCACTTGATGAATGCTTGAAGGCAGCTGCTCCTGCTGCCTTGCTCATGTGAATGCTTCCTGACTGCAATTCTTACCTCAGGTGATGGTGTGGCATGAGCTGTGTAGGGAGGAGGGGCTGAGGAAATGGCTGTCTCATCATACATCACATCAGATCCCACGTAGCCCTAAACACCGTGGATAGATAGCAGTTACCATCTTTTCCTACAGAGAGCCAGTTAGAGTAATCTAAGGGTTAAAACTTAATGACCCCAAAGAAAAAGTAACCTTTAGCCACGCTGCATGGTAAGAAAGCAGTGAGTACCTTGTAAAGGCTGCAAAAAGAAAGTACCTGGAGAGTAGACCTGGGAGAATACAAATACCTGGTCAACCACAGAAAGGAGCCATAAAATTTTTCCCTGTGTGTGTGCCACAGACATACATATGTGTATATGCAAGCACACTGTCTCCTTCCACCACTCCATAGCCTCAGATTTAGAAATTACCCTCCTGTTCATCTTCTGTCTTCAGATAAAGAAATCCTCACAACTAAGCTGGCTGCTTCCTGGCACCCTAGAGTGGTATCACCAAGTTCTACAGAAGCAGGTAAAGGAAACAAATGCAGTAGCCAAAAGTGGTACTGGAGGCAAAGGTGGTAACACTTGAGTCCATTTAGAGTAAGTTCTCAAAGACAATTAAGATTTCTTATACTACCCTTGTATTCTTGCCCCTAATATCCAAAATCTACAGTGATGCTCTTATTCCCTTTTCCAAGGCAAAAGCCAGCTCCCATTCTTTAATTCACATGAGAACATTTTCATAACTCAACAGGAAATGTTCTATTATCTCTTGGACTGATGAAATCATGGCATTTGAGAACATAATATGGTTATACCCCAAGTCAAACTCATGGCAAAGATTCTAAGGATTGCTTGAAACACTGTTAAAATACTGTATGAAGTGGTATTTCCATCACCTGAGAAATCTGCTCACATCTTAGCAGTAAATGTGTTCTGTCCTGCCACAGGGATCTCTGTACAAGCGATGCACAAGCCTGCAAACACCTGTAAATGATGCAGTTCTCAAAGCTAAGGTGATCACCATTCTATTCCAGGCAAGTTAGGAGGCACTGCTGGATGCTTGGAATTTTTGAAAAGTGTGTCACGCACCTACAGACTTAAACCCACTTACCCAGTGAGTCCAAGTCTTTGTTGGACAGCTTTAATAGCTTTGGAAAGTGTTAGTTTATGTAACTACTTGTGTAGAGGGCTACCTGCTCTACTTTGAGTAACAGGGGTCTGCCTTGGCTGACCAAGGTCAGCACTGCCAAGTTCTCAGCCATCTAGCAAGGCTGGCAGCTGTGTCAGAGGCATGAAAACAGCAGTTCCCATTTCCTGAAACCAGGAGTCACCGTCTCACACACAGGTGAGATAAAGCCCCTAAAACTAGAGCAGACAGATGATGAGTGTTGTACCCTCTGCATGAGGACAAATCCTTCACTTCTCATTTAAAGCCACAGGCAGTGTAGCATGGCTGCAGTCAGAGGCAATCGTGTCTGGGGTAGTTTTGCCATGACAAGTGTTTGCTTTGCTAGGTTATATCATCTGACAGATGCCCCAGTACAGTGGCAATGTTAATGTGACCCATCAAAAACTGAGATAAGCTTCTACAAAACACAGCATTTCCCCTGAAACAGAAACACCTTGGGTTGGTTCAGGCTAGTCATCCAAGAAAAGCTAGTGCTGCAGAGTACTCTGGAAGGCAGTCTAGAGGAAAAACAAATTAGCAATACCCACAAGTGGATGGATGTGGCTGCCCAAAGATACAGTTCTCTAGAAGACTCACAAAGAGGCTTCTGCGATTCCTGATACTCTCCACAGCTAGCATGGCAATGGTAATACACTCCTCCTCAGCATGCCTGCACTCCCCTCCAAGCATCTCACTCTTCCCCACATCTCTGCCAAGAGGCATCCCACAGTGTGATGGATCAACAAACAGCTGCTGTGTAGTAAGCTTCCTTTAGCACTGCACCCACCTGAGAGGCAACAAACACTAGGAGTGAAAAGTTCATTTTTGCTGGTTGCAGAAGATTTGCTTGTTGCCCACAGCCTCAGTGCCCACAGACCAGCTTTCCAAACATTCACTTCCACCCAGAGAAATCATTCTTTAAAAACATTGTTTTCCACACAGCATGTATTTGCCTGGACTTGGCTGCAAGGATGAAATGTGCTTGTGATCCAGAGAATCATTCTTCTCCCCACCCACAAGCTTTATTATCACGCTCATGACCCTGTTTTTCTCTAGCAGAGAAGGATGGAACATGATTTTCGATGTAAACTGCTGGGACCACACATAACACTCATGTGCTGCTTCTCTATCAGTATAAAGTCTAGGTAGGACACTCACTGTGTTTGTTCTGGAGTCCTGAAGAGCAATTTTCCATGCCCTGCAAAAAACCCACATTGGTTAGTGGAACACTGATAAAAATTAATGCCATCTTTTTCTTTTCGGTCAATGAAACAAACAAGGTTAGCAACTAGAGGTACTGCAGGAGCAGAGTTTAAGATACTGCATGTGTCAAAGCCTAAGGATACACTCAAATGAATGCACAAAAGTGTTACACCAAGACTGAGAAAGAATTACTTTCTTTGCAGAGCTGAGAAAGACTGAGGAGGAACATGAGGAGGAATGGATGCAGTTCTGGAGGTCCTCGCTGCGAACACAACAGGTAGGAAATCTGCAGTCATGCTTAGGATAAGGTACTAGGAAGAGATGCACCCCAGCCTGAACAGTTCATCTGTGCTGATGAGAGCATGGGCCTTGCTGCTGTTGCAGTTCCCAGGAGGTAGGTACACCTCACCCAGCTCCTCCCCTGCCACGGCTGGGAGCATGCTCCATGTACCACACTCCTTGGCAAACAGTGGTCATTGAAGTTATCTAACTGTACACAGCCCAGCTCAGCTGAGAGTTCACAACAATGGAGTATTCTTCCTTTTGCTACTGGGATGTCCTTGGGCTAATGCCACATCATGTACTCTTGAAGAATGGCAAGAGTTTAAAAAAATCTGTTTAACAAGTCTTGCATTAATCATATTAATCAGATTCTTCTACTCCTCCTCACCCTTCAGTGTTTTCAGTGACTTAACTTGCAGTTAGTTTGCATGAGCTAGACAACTTCTAGGAGAGCTGTTGGGTTTTTTGTCACTGAAAAACTGCTTTTATTTGCTTGAAAACTTTCTTAAAACAGATCTCTGAAATCTAGAAAGGAGGAAAATAACTAGGGAGAGAGATAAAGAGGGATAAAGAGGGAGAAGCAGCAAAACCATTATTCTCTGGCTATCTTACAGGCAGTCATCTGCACTCTCTGCGCAGAGGTTGACTGTCTTCCCATCACGGCAAACAATCTGCAGTAAACAGTCTCTCTGCTTCCCCTCTGGAGGCTGGAAATCTGAGTGAGAAAAACAGAGATGAGTTATGAAGTACCTATAAACAGAATTACATGATCACATGTACAAGAAGAGAGTCAGTTTATGCAAGTCTGGACAAAATAAACTAGGCCCAGTTGTAGCTGCCTTCCATGGCATCCGAACAAGTCACAGAAGGAAATAACCTGTTCTTACTCCTCAGAGTGTCCTGAAAGTAAGCAGCTCTGAATACCTTTCCTACAAAATGCAAGTGTCTTACAGCAGAACCAAGCCATCTTTAGCAATAAGTACTCTCCAGCACTTGTGTCCTTCCCTTGTGTCAGCACCAAGTGGAGCACTAAAAAATGCTAGAAGTGAACTTAGGAGAAACATCTGCTGAGGTTTCCCATTTCCAGCCCTGCCTCTCAGTCCAGCCAGCACTGTGGTTATACCAGGAACATTCTGTATCAGACACACAGTCCTGCTGTGAACATCCCATTCTCCTGCATGCATGGTACACTGTCCTCACTGAGTTTTAAAAGGAAGTATCAAACCCTAACCTAACCTATCACACAGTGATATCACTGTGACGATGGTATCCCCACTCTGGGTATCTCTAAAGGAATTTAGGAGTTGGTGGGGTTAAGTTTTTTTGGAAGGTCGGGCGATTCAAGAACAGTGAAGGTGCACACATTTTGGACCTGTTTACATCTGCAATAGTGCTGTATGTGATATGCTGGGCAGACACTGAAGTTGTAAAGAATCTCTGGATACACAAATCCTGAAGATTTCATTATTACCTCGACATTCATTCCCCACTCTGAGGTTGATGCAGCTGATTCTCATGTGGATTTTATCTTCTATATCGTGGCGATTTTGATCATCATAGAATATTAAGCGGCCATCAGACCACAGATCAAACCAGTTCTTCTTCCAACGCCGTAAAATAGTACCTTAAAAATCAGACAGTCACTTTTGAGGGCACATATCAGGAAATATTTCTCTCCTAGAGTTAATAAAAAGTAAACCAAGAAATCTGTCACAGTTGCCCCAGACAACATTCCAAAGTGCCAAGCAAAATCCTGTATTACAACATCCCCACTTGGGAACATTAGAGAACTGGGTGCCATATTTTTTCTAGGATTCAAAGCAAAACTGGTTTTATTTTAAGTACATGACCTGATGCTTGAGCTCTAACTTGCTGCAGGAACAAGCAGAGGACATGACTAATTGAAAGACACTAGGCTGAGGTGTCAGGTAAAGTTTCCAAGGCTCCACTTATACAGCACTAATTACAGAGCAGCATCTGAAGCTGAATGCCAGTCAGACATCTCAGATATGGTATATCCTGTTTCCCACTGGAGTCACATGGGAAATGCTGTAGGTCACATAGGTCACAAAGGTGACCCATGCAAAGGTCACATGGGAGTGCTGTCATGACAGGTCATTTTGTGACATGTCCTAAAAGTAAAAAGAAAAAAACCCAACAAAACCAGCCCACAGAACTAGAGGCTTGTTTTAAGAAAACCTGGGAATTACTAAGTTGCTCCGATGTTTTCTGAAGAAGTCACAGTGCACAGGGAGAAGGAAGAGAAAGACCCATGACTTACTTTGCCGGAGCAGCCATCCGCTCTTCACAAATGCCATTGTTGCTTAATCTAGTGGGCAGAAGAGGAAGGGGGAGGGGAGAAAAGCAGTTTTCAGTATTTCACAATAATACCTTAGAAAGAGGCATCTCAGTATCATCTATTACAGCTGCATGTACCCAGCTCACGTTGCAGAGACACAGCAGACCACAGCTGAAGATGCTCAGTAAGCACAACTGGCACCGTAGGACGTAACAAATGTGCGAGTGTTGTGATCCAGCTCGACTGTCAGAGACCACCTTTGTGTTTGACTGGCTAACAACAAGCTTACAGCTACTGCTTCTAGAAAATGGGGAAGGGACAGACTGGAATGACTGCTTCCTGACTCACCACCAGTTCCTTTCAAAGTTGTTCTCTCTGCACACGTGTACTTCCTGTATTCTGCAGTCTCAAGTTACCAAGCACCCTCGCTTCTACCTAACTCTCTTTCTCTGTACTTCCTCTTCTGTGTTTTTCATTCACTGGCTCAAAGTCCAGTCAAAACAAAAGCTGAAACAGTTTAATCTTAAACAGGAAGGAGAAAGCTGTTTTTATGACTTGTATTTCTTTCAAATCAGCACTAGCTCACTCCAAGAAGAATTAAAATAAATAAAAGATAAGCCCATAAAGTAAGATTCTCAGTTCTCCTCAGCTTTTAAATGAAGCTTGAAATAGCATGGCAAGGACTCTGTGTTAAATTCAAGTTATCACACATGACATTAAGTACTCGGCCAGTGCATTCTGGTTTATGAGCATGCTGAAAAAAGAGATCAAGCATGGAATATATTGGAAAATGAGTTTTTACTTTATAGTCTAATAGTGCTCTGATTATTCTTTTAAAAGATATTATAAAAACTCAACTATCCAGGTGAAACTGAACTAGAAAAGCAAGAAGAGAAGCATTTTAAGCCTCCTCTGAGAAGGTTGCTTTTTAGAAAATATTTGTGGGGCCTGTAAGCCAATATGAGAGACAGATACTGAAACCTAACAAATAACATTCTACTTGTAGCAGCATAAAGGGCGGGGCCGTGAGGGGGTGAAAGGTGGCATAGGAGATTTGATAGACACCCAGACCAACCTCAGCAGAATGTGTTTAAAGCTGAGGAGAAGGGAGAAAAAGAAGAGGTTTGTAATTTTCTGGTAAAACATAAAGGTAGTAAGCATCCATCTATTTCCTGATCTAATGGATATTACTTGTAGCTGTGTCCTCTTCAGAGTACTAGGCAAATACTGTAGCACGCAAGATTATAACCATCAGGATTTCATATTTAAGGAATGCCACATCCTGTATAGGCTTGGATATGATGGTGAGAACCACTTGCAGGTCAAGTCTGAATTCCAGGATAAACCTCTTATTCTTGACTTTTGTACCAGCTCACTGGGAAGACAAACATTCAGCTGAGAGCCCACTGAAAGAGAGTGTCAGACTCCTGTCCTGCTTTCATCATGGTCACCCTGTCCTGCTCCGGGGTCTGAGCATGCTCTTGTCACCCCTCTACAGAGAGTGAGCTCCAGAAATAGAGGCAAATTTATCCTTCCAAGGTAACAAAGGGGTACAAAGGACCCGAGCCTCACTCTGCCACCACCCCCAGTATATGCTTCTCTCCCCTTGATTCTCCTTCACAAGGAAATAGTCTACTTGATCTTCATTTTCACAGGAATGGGTGTCTCTGATGGTATTTCCATGTCTTCCAGTTTGCCCAATAAGGTGAAATTGCTATTTCCCGAGGCTGTTTCATAGTCTACAAGCCAAAAAAGAATTTGCATGAACTTCAGTTCTGCTGCAAGTATTAGATTAGGCCATGGAATGCTGTTGCTACCTTTAAACCTACTTTGTTACACAATAGCATAATTAGATTTAACTTAGACACAAAAAGGGGAAGAACCAAAGAAGAAAACCTCTCTCTTGACAAATTGAGTTTTGCCTGTGATTACAGAAGGGCTCACAAAGTCTCACATTCAGAATATCTCAGAGCTATCTAAAGCTACAAGAGCAAACGGGGCTTCAGCAGCTGTACAGCACCTTGCACATAACCTCAGAGGCAACAACTACCCCTTCCCAATTCAGAGTTTAAGTGCCCAAAACTTCAGCTCTGGAGAGAGAGCAAGGAATCACACAGAACAATCTGTCAGCACTTAAAGTAGGAGGTGCAAAAACAATTATATATTCTTCTCTGATCCTTTTTAAGCACAAGGGCTCATTTGAAGTCCTGTGCAGTATTCACAGTCCACCCACATGATGTTTAAAAGCGTATTTGCAGAGCTAGAAGATCGCCTAGCAAGATCAGCTGCATCTGAATAGTATTTGCTTGTTAAACTAACCCAGTGCCACCAACATGGAAAACGGGACTTAAACCAAGATAAATTAATTTATATTGAATCTGAATAAAAGTGTTTTGGTGACTGAAATCTAAAAGTAGTAGCACTCTAAACTGAACTCAGGTTAAGAGGAGATGCAGCAAAGGGGTGGGACTATTCCTTTTTGCTCCCTGGAACAGCAGTTTTCTGCACGGAATATAATGTGGAATATCCAACAGTCTGTTCCAGTCCCTTTCTTGTTCTCAAACCCAGCTGGCTGGTTGGAAAAACACACTTTAAAACAAATGAAGTGTTTCTCCCTGCAGCTTGTAATCACTAGAGCAATTCTGATTAACGCAGTTGCGCTAGCAGCGGACCCGATCCTGCAATCCGTGTAGAGGGAGAGGGCTTAGACAGCAGACCCAGATGGAGCTGGGCCCGCGGTGACCAGCAGTGCCCGCAGACAGCTCACGGTTAGTTTACTCTCAGTACTTGGGGCAGAGCGCAGGAAGCTCAGTGTTCAGATGTAACCCTGCCCGCCCCCTCCCGCTCTGAGCCGCGCAAGTTTTCTATTTCTGGAGCTCCCTGGCCTTGGCCCAGCTGCGCGCAGGCCCTTTCCCCGTGAGCTGTCCGTGCTCTCCGAGCCAGTGCCCGGCGCTAGCGGGGCTGCGGCTCCGTTCCAAGCCTGCCCGTGCGGCAGCGGGGCGGTGCTCGCTCCCTCCCACCGGGACAGCCCCATGGCAGTCCCCNCGGGCAGCGCCAGCCCCGTGCTGACGTCAGCCCGCGCCGCCCGGCCCGGTGCCCGCGCGGAGCCGCTGCCGCCGCCCGTGTCCGCGGGGGGAACGTGCCCGCCCCGCCCGGATCCAGCGGCAAAGCCCGGCAAGGGCTCGGATCCGCCGG
>VWZW01007004.1:99024-121134 GCA_013397115.1 Edolisoma coerulescens
CGTTAATGCCTTGCCCCGGCACGACACGCGGTTTCCCGGCGCTTTAAATCCATCGCCTCCTCCTGCCCGGCTGGCACAGTGTCGGCCTCACGGCACTAAGGCGATCAGGCTTTTTCTTTTTTTCGACGGTTTCTGATCTCACGCCATGGAACCGTAACAGAGAGTAGCAGGCGCTTTATTCAAAGAGTCACACAAGTGTTCGGGGCCAGGAAAGGCCGGCTGCTCTGTGACCTCTTACATAAGGCAGCGGGAGCCGCGCCTGGGCTTGCATGCTTGTATGGCAGCTCTGCGCTCTCTTGGGGTCAGTGCTGCCCGCACGCCGCTCAGCCGGCACTGATGGGGAATGCACTGTGACACCAGTTAATTAGCTCCGTAATTCAAATTGCGTTTCCGTTTCTAACACAAAATACATGAGACGGTTACTGTGGAAAATGAGAACGACCTCTTATGGAGATGTAGTATTTCCTCTGATTGATGGAATTTCCTATTAGAACTTCTCCTAGGCTCATCCTGGTAGCATAGGAGGGAACACCACTATATAATAACCATAAGTAAAAAGAAAAAAAACCATTAGTTTGTTTGCTTCAATCTTTTTGTTTTAAGACTAGATAATACAGAAATAATATTCATTATAGTTACAATTTGACTTAATCTGTCAACAAGCTCCTCAACTTCCTCCTACCCATCTATTATCTATCTCTTCTTGAGCACAACAGCAGTTCTAACTAGAAATTACATAGAAAGCCTGTGACCCTGTACTTCAAGGCTGTAGTGTAGCCTTTGCTGTCATGTATCTCTGAAGGACCAGAAACGTGGTGCAGGCAGAACAGGAGGGATAAAAAGAGATCATCTATCTGTGAACAAAACAAGTTTCAGAAACCACCAGTAAATGAGATTTGTGTAGGTCAAATTCTGTTTATGTGGGAATCCTTTCTCTGAGGCTAAAACTGTCACCTTTCATTGCTGAAAAAGTATTTTCAGAAACGGAGGTATTAGGTTGGTGGTGGAAGGCAAGACAACCTTCACACTGGGAGAAGGAGCAGTTTTCTTCTGGAATGAAAAATACTCCTCTTGAGGGTCAGAGAATTCAGCAGGCCCTACCCTGGGTGAACAGTCACTAGGGGACAGCTGCCTTTTTGGCATGTGTTCAAAGCATTGGCTGACTGGGTTCATATAAAACTTTAGTTTTCAGATTAGGTTTAAAACCATTTTAAACTTCATCAGGCAACTGTCAGGTGTTTCCTGAATGAATTTTCTCCATGGGCGCAGAGCATCAAGACTCTGGTAGCTGTCTGGGACCGTGCCCTGCACTGTACCCACTTTGGGAAGCCGGTCAGGGCTGTGAACCCAGCCTCAGCATGGCAGCTCCACAGCACGTGCCACACAGGTCCCACCTGAGGGTGCAGGACAGAGGCACAGATCCAGGAAAGATCAGATCTTCAGTCCGCCAGAAACTCAAGCATATGCTGGAAACCCATGCAAGCATCTCTTAGGCTTATCATTCTGAGATCTTTTGAATTAAACATGTTGGACTCCTCATTTGCTGAGGAAACTTTGATCAGCGAGTTTCTAATTAGCTGTGCTGCAGAGCTGAAGGCCTGAGTCTTAGTATCCTGAGCAAAAGAACTAGAATATTTAGGTGAATACTATTACAGCTGGGGATTTCTTTTCAAGTCATTTGCCAGTGAAGTGTGAAAGTGAAGGCTTTTGTTCAAATGTTCAGCCTATTCATAATTGCACTGTCAGTTTGGTAACTTCCAAAGCATGATGTAAGATTCATCCCTCACTAATAACTTTGAAAAAATGTTTGGAATGTTAAAGACTTGCCAAACCCCATTTTTTTACTCCCATTCTTGTCCTGAATCAAAGCAACCAAGGCTGAAGTTCAACTTCCCCATCGTAGTTACAGCATACCAGTTAAAATTGAATTGGCAAATTAAATTTGTAAACACCTAAGAAATTGCTATTTGCAAAAATATGTTTGGAAAAATTGAGCCATATGATGACTTCTAATTCTTTGTCATAATGCAGCTGACATAATACATCTCTTTAATACAGGCTAAATTTTGATTGTCACCAACATAAGCATTTGAATTTTCAGAGTCATTTGAGGGTCTTCATAGCTGAAATTTAAATTTCAAATTTCATACTTTGATTCATAAAATGTAATTAGACTCTAAACCAAGCAGAATATACATTCGCATTAAGAAAAATAATTTCAAACAAAATACATGCCAGCATTATTAAGTATTATAATTAATGCTGTTAATATGACTACAACTAATACATGCTCAATCAGGCTAAAAAAAAAATCATTTTAAGAATCAGCATATCTTACAAGTTAATGAAATGAAAAATAGTAAAATCAAGAAAACTATTATTGGACCGAAGAGCCCTGCTTGCAACAGAGAGATCAGAAGAGCTGCTGCTGGAGAATACCTCAATAAGGAATTCAAAGAACTAGGACTCCAAATGGGTTATATGGTTATTATTTATTAGTGTTTGAAAGCTTAAATATGAAGGTTATGGGCAACTTGAAAGTAGTTATGCATTAGGTGAGAATAGCAGAGCAGAAGAGAGGTCCAGAAATAAGACAAGCTTGATTAACTGTTTGGGAAACTAACCCAGGTTGCAATAATTCGTACATAGCCTATGAAGTTTCCCTGATGAAAGGGAGATGGAAAAGAACATACTTCTGTTTTTCCAGAAGGTTGTATGGTCTTAGCCATGTGTAAATAGTCCTGAGCAGAAAGGTAAATCATAGACTTGGAAAAAATCTTTCTGCAGACTGCCTTAACACACTTCCATGTCTCCGGTGGAAAAGACTCTTGGCTTTCAGCTCCTGCCATTTCTATGGGTAATTCACCTGCACCTATGATTAAAATTCCTTGGCACATTTTACCTGCTAAAATGACCCTGTGTGACCAGTTTGTGTTGCACTGTCACGTGAGAGGAGTGTCCCCAGCTGAAGGGGGTTCCTGTGGTGTCGTGTGGAGGTCCTGGACAGGACAGCAGCTTTCCCTCCAAAGAACTACAGCCAGGTCTCCTAGCAGGAGTATTGTCTTACATGTGAGGAGCTGAAGTGAAGGGCACTTTAATTTTTAAATTGCTTTGGGTTTTGTTCCGCTCAAATCTGCAAAACAAAATGTGTCCATGTAGCAAAGCACACCACAGCATTGCCAAGCCCAGCACGTATGTATAATGTATCTGGAATCACCAGTGTGCTTGCAGGCTGCACAAGTGCTCTGCTCCAGCTGAACCTGGCCAGTGCTCAGACCCCAGCACCACAGACTGTGCACGTGCTAATAATCTGGGGACTGGAGCATCTCTCTTACATGGAAAGGTTGAGGAAGTTGGGCCTGTTCAGCCTCGAGAAGAGACCCCTGAGAGGGGACCTCATTATTGTGCATAAACATCTAAAGGGGGGGTGCCAAGAAGATGGAACCAGGCTCTTCTCAGTGGTGCCAAGAAATAGGACAAGAGGCAATGGGCAGAAAATGATGGACAGGAAGTTCCACCTGAACATGAGGAAGAACTTTCTTCCTGTGCAGTGATGGCTCACTGGAACAGATTGCCTGGAGCTGGTGCAGAGTCTCCCTCACTGGGGATAATCCAAACCCCTCTGGACACAATCCTGTGCTGTGTGCTCTGGGATGACCCTGCTTGAGCAGGGATCATGGAGGCACACAGTGACTGCAGACACACAGGAAGGGCTGTGCCTCTTGTCTTCCCAGCTGTCATTAACCTTAAGAACTGGATCTTGCTAAAGGTGATGTGAGCAACAGATGTGTTGACAAAACTGAGAAACAGTTTCAGAGCAATTCAAGAACTCAAATGCCTTAGGAAAAGTGTATTTTCTTAGAAAAATCTGTGAGCTAAGGCTTCAGAAGGATTAGCTCTGGCATACTGACAGCAAGAGTGAGAGACTTGCCCGGGTGCATGAGAAGGCTGTGGCAAAGGTACAGGATGCTCCTCCTTGACCTGAACTGAAACCATCCTTGCTCTCCTTTGCCTCCTCCTGGCCTGCAGTTTGTGGAGCACTCCAGACACCTCATCTTCTGCAATGAAGTGATCTCTTCAGACACTTACTACAGAGGAAGCAGCACAGAGAGGTACGTTCAAATAAGAGGCATTTGCAGCTTCCTGGTAGCCAGTGCAGCTCTCTGGCAGCAGATTGCAGAGTACACTGAGAACAACAGACAAACAAAAAGACCAGCCAAAAGCTGAGGAACTTTCTGGGTGAGACTCCGGGATTTCATTGTCAGCTTCCATTGTTAGATCTGATTAAAAACAAACTGGCAGGAGAAAGACCACATGCTTATCAGACATCCCTGCAGGTCACGCCACTAGACAGCCATTTCACTGTCAGTGATGTGGTCTGCTTGGCAGGAACAGAGTTTGGATCTCGCTTTTATTTGCAGGCAGTTTTGAAAAGCGTGGGATTATCAGGGATGGCTCAGATCCTTTGCAACTTGCAGAAAAGTTCCTGTCTCAATGCAGCCATTCTGAAGGGGAAGAGAAGAAAAACCTAGTACAAAACATTTCTGTTTCCAGTAAAAACTGTGTTTGGGCCTGACAGCCAGCCAGCATCAGTGGCAGCATTTCCTCTGAATTATCTGAGCTTTGACTCTTACCTTTACTTTACATTGCCTGTACTATTCCATTAGCATTTAAAGATAGTGCTACATGCACAAAGGAGAAGATTTACAGTCATAGACAAAAGAAAGATGTGTCATGGAAAGAAGAGATGAAAAGACTAATTACACTTCATTTTCATTGAGGGGACTAAAGCACAGAGACAGTAAGAATTAGATGCAGTTACCTAGAAAATCTGTGCCACTGTGGTGAAACAGATTTATGCCTCCCCTTGCCAAACCGTCAAATATTTGTGTTCCTTCGTTCCTTCAGACTGCCACAGCCCAATGCCTACCAGCAGAGAAGCTCCCAGTCCATATTCTGGTCTAGGACTATTTTTGAACCTTATCTTCAGTTACATGCTGCTTGTGATTTGGAATTTGGAAGAACTGTGGGTTTAGGGGGCATCTGTTTTGCCTAATTTCATTCTTGAAGCTCGCTAGAACTGGAAAGTTAAAAGTCAATTCCCTCATCTTACTCTGAAGACCTGGTTCTATTTGTCTTCAAATGCATATTGAAACTGCCCTCTTAAACCCAACCTGCCAAAGATTGGAATCAGTGGAAATCATCATGTCTTCAGAGGCTTTTGCATTAGGCCCCATATTTTTTCCCTTCTCTTCCAGTAGTCAGACATTAAAACACTGACACAAAGTGGAAGATGAATATCCATTGCTTCTTGGGAATCAGTGTGCTGTGTGCTACACTGATGTGTGTAGGACATGCTTGTGTTGATTTCTGCTTTTCCTTGGGACAGACTCCAATACCTGCCTCTCCCAGAAACCTCTGCATGCCTTTTGATCAAGCAGCAGGAGCTCTGGCTGGGAGTAGAGCTGCTTGACTGATGGTATTTTATTTTACAGCTGAGATCTACTGAGGTATTCTGTTTTTTTCCGAGTAATAATAGGAAATCTGACAGTTATTTTTCAGAACCAGGGCCCTGTAAGAGGGCCAGTGCATTCCACATGCCCAAACCCAGGTACTCTGAATTCTTTGCTAAGAATAATTTCTGCCAAGCTGTGTATTCCCCCTGAGGTCCTCTGACCACATTGCAGTGCGAGGGCTGCTGCACAGCATAGTGCCAGCTGTTGTTGCTAAGACAAGCCAGGAGCAAATTATCTCCTGCCAGACAAGGAAAAGGCCAGCATGGAAGTGTGTCTCAGAAGTGTCTCTCTTCATCTACCCCTTTGTATTTAGGTCTTCTGAATGATCATTCTCACTCTTGTTCTTTTCAAACCTCCACTCTGTCACTTCTGGGACTGGATATTTTTCACATACACAAATATTGAAGCAAAGACCTTTTAGGCCTGTGGGCTGCAAGAGAATTCAACACTTAGCATCAGCATTCAACTTGTAGAGTTAGGACAAGGAGATGGGCACCTGAGGAAGTAATCAGGAGAATGTACCCATCTGAGCACAATTACAGATTGCAGATCAAGCTGCAATGTTCCCTACACGAATCTGACTGCAGAGTAGTTCCCTTCCAGCCTGCACCTAGGTTTCCCTCTTCTAGAAAAGCACAAAGGATGGAAGTATAGGCCTAGGCTGAACTAAGAAACATCCCTTCTCTGCCTCGCCACTAACATGACTGCACAGTGTCTCGCAGCCTAACCTTTGCTAAGATTGGATATGAATCAGAGCAGAAATGTTCTCTCTTACTTTCTTACTGTGTCAGGTCTGGAGGTGTTTGCAGGTAATTGTAAAATGCAAGCAAAATGAAAATTGTGAAGATTTCCATTTGAAGCACATGAAGGTATTTCCCCTATGTTAATGTGTCAGACCGACACTAGAAGAGACAGCCCTTAATTAAAATGTAGTGAAAAATACTACAGAATGTCTATTTCTGAAGTGGTTTGTAAATCTAGGAGGATAATAGTCTCCATATCATATGTTCTTTGCACATACAAAAGCTTTGGAGACAATTACTTGACAATCCCTATGTACCTTGCAGAAAGCATTCACCAGAAAACAGAGATGGGAACAATTAAGCACCAGGCATAGAGCCAATGTGCAACTGATGTTAACAGTGTGGGGATCAATTGCTGAAAACCTCATCTGTATAGAAGGCTTCCAAGCACACACTCAAAGCTCTTTACATGACTTGACCCATGATCTAACAACAACCAGAAATGGAAAGTTCTGCTGTTGTTTGTATCACAGCAGTGACAGAGGCTTGGGTGTGTCTGCACGTACACAGAGGCAGCCCCTCCTCCAGGAACTTGTTTAACAGAGCGGTACAAAAAGGGTTAATGCAACCCATCTCTGAGACCAACTCACCAGATAAGGTGCTGTTTATTTACTCTGAGCAGGTTAATAAGTTGGCTCCAAAACAGAAAGCTGTTTTCCAAAACCATTCAAGCAAGAAAAGCAGATAGAGTGATTTCCAGTATTGTGCTTTCACTGTGGTTTTATTGTCAGCTGTGTCTGTGTTTCAAGGTGCACTATCTGGTTTCCTACCACCATAACATTCAACCAACACCCACGTCTTCAAAGAAATTATTTCAGCCAAAGACATAAGAATTAAGGGCATATTTCAAACATTCTTTGTTCAAGTGTCACTCGACTCTAAAAAAGTTACAAACCTTCAGAAAAATGTAAGATCTGCGGGACGTGAATTTTCCCTGCTGTGTTTTGTGTGGTCCCCTACACAGTGAGGTTTGGTCTCAGCCAGGCCCTACTGTAATAGAACTAAGAGAAAAAATTACTAGAGAACAAGCACTTATAAAGTTTAAGACACATTAAGAGAGTTCATGCTCCCTCAGAATCAGCACAATTTGAGATCCAGTAGTCCTAATTCAGCATATCAGAGGTGTTTACTTCAGGCACTTTTGCTGGGACTGTTCAAATAGATAGGTGTCAGTGCTGAATCAAAGCATTAGGCCAGTGCAGGGGAAAAACATATCCCCAGCCCTCATGTTCACCAAGGACTGGCTCCTGTCAACTGGCATGTGGCAACTCCTCAGAGACCTGGAGCCAACAAGGAAGTCCAAGTGTCCGTTTATTTTACAACAGCATTTACAACAAACACATCCGTATATACTCAATACATCTGCCCTGACTTTTCTGGAGCTCTGGGGTATTTGTATCTAAACAGATGGGGCTTTGAAATGATAATATTCTACCTCTAAATAAAATTTCTGCATGGCACAACCTGAAAGCCCTTACATTAGTGTTGAGATTCTTGCATTGCAGCGAAAGTATTTTAACTGGTGGTTTGATGCAGTAGCAGAGTGAGTAATTCCTGAAATAAACTGCTTCTGCTCACTAGTCATTCTTTAAAGTTTTAAATTCAAAGTGGGACAGCTTTCTGGAAGGTATGAGCTAAAGGTGAAGGGAATCATGCTGCATGCATGCGTGAACATGTAGTGGACTCAGAGTGTGGAAGTTCAGATGCACTGAGTGTGCTTTTGGTTTCAAATTCAATGAATCCATGAAAATCACTAATCTGGAAACATTTCATTTCTGACTCCCTTCATGGTACCCTTTTCTTTGCCAGCCACTGAGACCCTGTAATGTGATAATTCCACTGCTGACAAAGCCTAAACGAAGCCAGCCAAGTTATAATGTGTAATAGGATTTCCTGGAAGCTTCCTCAGGCTGTCCCTATTTGTGTAGCTGGAAGTGTAGACTCACCAATTTACTAGGTGCCTAAAGAAGCAGTTAGGAATGAATGTTATAAATAATCCAAGGAGGTGCATCATCCTGCTTCTTAACTTTCTGAGGCACTTTTCAAACACTTATACAGTACCAATTCATCCCATCAAACTTCAGACACTTCATTTAGGCACTGGGACAGAGTACTTGTTTTAGATTCCCTCTAGGTGACAGAAAGGCCTTCCCTGAGAGTGCTTCCACCCATCTCAGCTTCAGTTCTTTAAGAATGTTCTTCTTTTCAGCTTCACTTTTTAGGGGTGCCATTGAATAAACAGAAACCCTAAAGTGATCCTTCTCCTAATGTAGGTATGAGGAGCTTACCAATAAGTAGAAACATCCTGGATCTAGGGTTTGCCACTGTACCTTGGAACATTTTGAAAATGTGGTTCAAGATGATTGCTGATCATGGGGGTTCATGTCACTCTGACTCAAAGACAGCTTTGACTTCACCTGAACAGTGCCTCCAACCCTTGCTACTGTGTCATTTCTCCAAAGCTTGGGTAAAGATGTGCTTGCTCTTTCCTTGGGGGAGAGGGAAGGGTTTAGAACTATGTATAATACTCATTAATATTGTATTACTTTGGAACAGCACAGAGCTCTGCCCAATAACCTAAATAATGCTTGTCCCACTAAAAAGCATAGGTACATTAAAAAATGCTGGAAGGCTTTAATACTTGTATTACCCTTAAAATGTGCATAATCTAATAATGACAGTAAGTTCTCTCTCTTTGAGTCTCATGTGCTTTCCTTTTGCTGAGTTGAATTCCCTAGCACTTGTGCAGTGTAATAATCATTCCTGGAGACTTCCATCTGAGGGCTGGCTGCTGCCATTGCCTAGCTGAGTGCCAAGTGCTTTGCATCTTCCTCCTGTTCGTATCAGTTGAACCTCTGTATGGCATTAATGCTCTCACCTCTGTGTCATGAATGCTCTCACCCCCAGCCCTCGTGCTCTGAATTCAAGAGCCAATGATGACAGAAGGAGCTGCTTGAAGGAACTACAGCAAAGCCCTTTCCTTATGAGAACAACTTACTTAGGAACTTGTCAGGTTTCTTTTATATTCCATTCATGAAGCATGTGTGGGAATAAAACACATCACCTCCACAACTAATGCAACTGTAACAGAAATGCAGCACAGACATCCCCATTAATTGCCAGTGGATTTTTTCTGTGTTTACTTCCATGCACTTGCTCTCATCAGAAACCTTCACTGACCTCCTGGGAGCTCTTTGGTTTCACACAAAATGGAGGCAAAAATGATGCCAAGTTGTAATAGGACTCCCATTTTTACTTGGATCAAAAGACTGCCAGATAGGGAAGAAGCGAGTATCTGGTTCCTGGTGTCACTCTTTATACCATGAAGCTGAAGGGAAAAACGTCACTGCTGGAATCATCTCTGCCAGCCTCAGCTGACAGGACTGGCACGGAGTGAGGTACACACTGCAGGGATGGAGACAGTATCCTAATTATTCTCATGTCTGTGATACACTGAGTGCACTCAGTTTAGCAGGGGATAAACAGAGCTTTCAAGGGGATGGGGGCAGCTGAGGAGAATACTCTTTTGATTTACATCCTCCAGCACTTGTCACATGCAGTGCTATGGAAACAGCATGGATATGGAAGATGCTTACTGCAGCTGAGAAGACATTACTGGTTCCTTTAAAAACTCAGTTTCCCAGGAAGAACAGATCCAGTGTAACAAAGCCCACCACGACTCACTTGTGCAGAGAGAGGTTCTCACAGCAGCTGTTACTCTGGTGAGACGTGGCTGTTATGAGCCAGCACGACTTCAGAAGTGCCTGACTGCCTACATAAAGAGAAAACTTGTGGAAATACAACCCCTAGAGGATATGCACCAATATGTGCTTATCAGTAGCTTGTCCATATTTGCTTTGGACTTCTTTCAAAGTTACTGTTTAGGGTGATGATTGATTATTTAGTCTTGTATTTTGGTTCACTTTAAAACCTGTACCTGCCTCAGGCTCTGGTTCATTAAAGTCCTGCAAGGTGCCTGTAGCATCAGGGTAGTTTGCATTCTCTCTTCACCCTGCACCCCTAGATGGCTGCATCAGTTGGTGCCTTGCCAGGGCATGGAGCTGGCTCTCAGGGCGTGCAGATGAGGGCACAGGAGTGCAGCTGTGGCTGCAGAACAGGGACTGGATTGACGCACGAACCAAGAGCAGTGGGGCTGCAGCCACTGTGTCTTGTCAGGAGGATCTCACTTTTGAAGGGTTTGTTTTGTTCTTAATCTTTGCTGCAGAAAGCTTCTGCACTGGCAGAGAAAAAAACCTGTGACGCTGAGGTCAGCCAGCTGAATTGGGAGGAAAGTGCAGGGGAAATTCCATGGAACTGATCAGACTTGTACCACAAGGTCACAAACCCAGAGGTTGTTTAGAAAGGGTGTATCTGGTATTTTCTGGATACTTGCAGAAATGCAGGGAGCTCATGACACTCAGAGTTATTAATTTGTTCTGTTTATTTTTTTTCCCTTTTCAAACAAAATTGAAGTTTCTCAGAGATGTTTCAGAGCTTTGTCCTAGGTCCCCTCTCAGGAATGGGTTACATGAGGAAAGAAGGATGTTAGAAAGAATACCAGACATAATCCAGTTTAGAAGAGCTTTATATAGTCATTAAGAAACCCCAAGTAACACAGATTCCACAACAAGCGTTGTCCCTGTGCCCAAATGCAAGACTCTGAAGGGCAAGGCAATACAGAGCTGTGAATAGCTTATTGCATGCATCACTCATTTTCATTGGATTGACTGCCTTCAATTTCTTAGTAAACTGTTTACAGAAGTTTAATGATATTTTTAAGCCACATTCCATCAATATATGGTGCTACAGAATTGTCTTTGTTTGATTATGTTTTTGTCTATCAAAAGAAATTTAAGTCTTGCTGTTGTACAATGAAGTTAATATTTGTAATATTTTTTTGTGACTAGATACCTTTCTTAGACTGATAGTAGGAAAAGCAAGTGAAATAGGTTCATCTAAAGTTCAGCATCCAACCTTATAATTTTAGAAAGCTGAGTTTGTAGAAAGAAAGAGCTGTTAAATCCTGTAAACTACCTATGCTGAAAAGTAAAATTTTATTAGAGACAGGCAGGGTTGACCATGTACCATTAGCCCACCAGCAAAGCAATTCTGATACAGCAACCAAAGAGTCACCTAGTTCAGAATTCAATTTATGGAAGTCAGGTACTCCTTTCATGCCAAGACCAGTCTACAAAGTCTGGCTATCCCAGGAAAAAGCACGAGCATCAGAAAGGCACAAAGAATTTAAGGTCAAAGCCCCCCCAGAAAGCAGCACTTGCTAACAGACACACTCAGTGTTGAGCTTGATGAGAGCACCCAGCATCTGCACACGAGTGTGAAGGATTACACCTTCCTGCAGAAGCTTGCTGAAACCAGCAGCATGTACCTAGACTGGAAAAGAACAGAAAGCAAAGACTGATATCAGCATTACGTACTCCAGAGGTTTGAAAAAGCATAAAAAACGTTGGTTGATACACAAGCTTTCTTGTTGCAATTGCAGACTTTACACATTAGTTATTCACATGAAGCCTCTGGAAAAGCAGGAATGTTCTGTTTTTATCTTGAAATGTGACATATTTTACTTGGTAGAATGAATTGTACTCTAGGCACTACTTAGCTGCATAGCTGTAGGAAGAGTTTCTGCTTGAGATGTTTAACATATCTGCTAGCAAATTCAGAAGTTGAAGTGTAAAATCCATGGCACCAAGAAGGCTGGAAATAGTCTTAATTCTGTGTGGTAGTTTAACATCAAGTACCAGAGAATGCAGTTGAAAACATTGCTTATATTGAGACAAGTGACACAGTATTTTTATTAATTAATGTCTTATGGATCAGTCTCAGTGAAGTGTCCCTCTTTGCTTATTCACTGAACAGCCACAATGCAAAATAGCACATGGTAAACAAAGACATCAACTGAGAACTGTATTTTCCTGTGGTAGAGGGCTATGAAACATGAACTATTTCATTAAGGCTAGCCTAACTTCATCATAAAAATGTTTTCTGGACCTGAACAAATAATGAGAAATATCCCTACGAGTTTCAGTATCTAGGACTTCTCTGGATATTACTCATCAGTAAGAAAAAAGCAATGCAGAATGTGGTGTGGGGGGAATATGCTTACCTGATAAAGGGAGCGTTTAGATTGGGTAACACGAGATTGGTAATTAAAAGGGAGAGGGAGGCCACCAGTTTGGTGGCTCGAGCTTTGCACTGAAAAGGGAAATGTATTCAATATTGTCCAAGCCAGACATAGCTAAGTTCAGTTTCCCTGTGCTTGGTTACATCTCAGCCCTGGGGCTAATGTCCCACAATTAACTGATTCCTGCTGTTGGGAATGGTGTTACAAGAACAGAGGCTTGTCCGTGCATGCCACCAGGCCTGGCAGCAGTGGGGACCAAAGAAGTTTTAGGTACAAGGTTGACAGAGATGGAACACGAGGAAGAGCGGTTTAGTCATTTTAGTGGCTATCATGTTCTCCTAATTCTAATAAAGTTCTGGCAGTAGTTTTGGAAGAAAACAGTTCTCTGTAGGGCCCTATTATTGTCATGTAATTGTCAGCATTTAGGTGGATTGCCTGAACTTCCCAAGTGGAATATATTGATCAGCAAATGGAAATCACTGCACAGAGGAGGTGCAAAGAACACTGAATGTTCACTTTTTCTTTAAAATACCATGGAAATGTCTGGCAGATAATTGTCATTTGCTTTTTTTCAGTAACTACTCAAGACTTTCATCTCTCCCATTATAAGCACTTGGACTAGAAACTCGCAAGCTGAGTTTATTAATCTTAGAGGATGTTTCTGCATTAAAGTGCTTCAAATGTGTTTTTGAGTGAGACAGGTGTCCATCAGAATAGACATGTAGAATCATTACCATCTGAAAGTGTCTCACTGCAATGTCTCACTGTTGCTAATTTTAATAATTTGGAAGAACTTTAAAAACACTGTGAAATGTGAAAAAGCCAAAGGCATTCAGTTGTCAAATACCACAGCTTTTGGAAAGGAGTTTGTCCCCCAAAAGAAGAAAAATACAAGTTCAGCAGCTCTGCAAATGTTGTCTCCATGTAGCAAGAACAACACTTAAAATTAAATACGCAAGAATTGCAACTGATGTAAATTAGACTCTGTGTCCATATAAAATGAACTACTGACTTGTAAGCCGGTGTAGATAACAAAAGGAACAAACCTAGTGTATAAAGAAGAAAAGGTAATATCAAAGGAATTGGAAGACTCATCCTAAAGTTTCAGTGTCCATCCACATGCCCGCAGCTCTTGGTCTGCTGCCCTTCTTTGAATCCCATCTTTAATGGCACTTCCAACCTTTGCTAACAAGACCTTGCACTCACTGATTTCCGTGTGTGGCACACTCAATGTCCCAGCTCCACTTGTGTGCAGATACCCAGATCCAAGGCAGCACTGCCAGGTGGAGCAGGTGTGTCTGCTGGCAAACACTTCTATGGCTCTGAGCATCTGTCTCACAAGGGCTTTTTCAGCACCAGAATGATTCCCAAGAGGCAGACAGATGGTACCATCTGTGCAGCCTTCTGACTTCCAGCCTTAGTGCTCACTGCAATCCCACTGGGTACAAACTTTATTTAGGAATAACCTGTTCAGTTATTATTATATATATTATTAACCAGCAATTGATTCACATTTAGAATTGTCCTAAAAATTTCCAGGGCCAGTTGTCATCTCCCTGCCTCTTTCATGGTTCTCAAGAAGCTCATGGAAATGAGTCACATCCTTAGAGCATGCTTCACTCATTATCTTGTCAAAGCAGAAGCACAGATAATGAAAAAATGTACTTGGGGAGAATTACCAGGCCGTGGACTTAGATGGGACCCAAAATCACTTGAAGTAGTCTTAGAAGAGAAAATGTTGAACAGCGAGTGTTTCAGTAAATAGCGTAGGAAAAAGAATAAATCATACTGTGCTGTGATTCTTAACAACAGATGTGTCTCTTATCCGAGCCTTATCCTCTCAGTTGGTTGCAGGTTTCAAACTTTGCACAGTAGCTAAAAATACAGAAAAACATACTGTACATTCTAAGAGGGGTGATTAGTCTCCTGCAGGAGGAATGTCAGCTATTGTTCTCCTCCCAATCAGGGCAGTTTCAAGATGAAGCTAAACTCACTTTTTATTTTCCATCTCAAGTTTCCATGGTAACAGTATGTAATCATCATATTTGTAAATAGCAACTACCCATTTAACTTCACAGCCACTCTGAACATTATTTTGCTACAATTTTAACATCCTTGAAATGTCCAACTCTTGTCTTCTTACAATTGTACTGTCAGGATACATAATTATTTGGGGGTATTTCTGTTTAAGAAATCTTCAGTGATGCAGTAGCACTGCAGTACATCTGTATCTGATACAGATGTGTGGGGGTCTGTGCAGGCCTCCATGCACAGACACATCATGGACATTTTCTGGCAATGGCACATCCCATTATAAATCTTTATTTTTCAACTTCTTACAACGTTGCCAAGTTGTAAGAAGTGCCAACGAGGCCACTCAGGTTGAATGCCATTTGGCCCAATTCAAATTCCAGAGATTTCTTTAGTAGTTTCAACTACCTTTTTTCAATTGTGGCCAAAAATGTGGCTATGGAAGAAAAGAACAGTTTGCCTTCATGGACAGGATCCTTACAGCTTTTTCAGCAAGCCTGGGAACAGGGCATGGATCATACCTGTGATGCCTTAGGTTTTAACTTTTATATTTTCAAATCCTGTGTTGCTCAGTGTGTAACTCTGAAGTTTCCTGTAGCCTGTGAGCTGCTGTTCTCTCATGCGGGTTAGACACAACAAAGCCTCTCTAGGTTTGCTCTCCAAGGACACTCAGACTGTCCTAGGCCCAAAAGGTGTAAACCAGGGCCTCTAGAGAGGTGGAGAAATTGAAGAAATTACATCATTAACTAAAGCTTTAATTGGCGAATTGATGCTGATATGCAAATGAACCAAACCTATAAAAGTGTGAAGAACTCGTGACTCGGGGTCCATCCTGGGGTCCTTTTTGGATGTAGCCTTTGGCTCCCCAGGGTGTACCTTTGAAGGCCTTTCAAATAAATACCTACCTTTATTCCCTTATTCTGGCTAGTCTCTGTTTCTAGGTAGCCACTTTAGGCATCACCTTGCTGTAACAGACACAGCTTTTTGTTGTCCTACTAAGAATTATCCCAAATTTGGCCAACTTTTAATCTTTTGAGAACTTTTACCAGTCATATACACAATCTAGTTTTCCTAAAATTCATAGCTGGAAACTGGAATTTGCTGAAGTTTCTGTCTGCATTAAGCACAGTTTGCTCCATGAGAACTCCTGCGTGCTGCTGGCTGCAGGAGCCATCCCCAGCTGGTTGAGCAGCACCAGCCTGCTGCTCCAGTATGGAATGACACTTGATGCCTTACTGCCTCTGCTTGGGTCCAGGGCAGACTGGGGACAAGCAGTGGGGACAGAAACAGAGAGAAAGAGAACAGCAGAAGTTCTCTTGCACACATGGTTAACATCCAACAGGTATTTAAAGGCTTTGCAGAGTAAGGACACAGAGCTTTTTCAACAAAGCCATTTCCCCGAGTCTCTCAAATCCCATCCCTTGCAAACTTAGCCTCCTTCCCATTTCTGCCCCATCCACCTTACATCCCCAGAACACCTCTTCCTGTGGAATTAAACATCAAGGATATAGCTTTTGGGTTTGATCTGAGTAAGTAGTCTGTATTGGAATCTTATCAGTTGCTTTCCATTAGGAGAAGCTGAGAATGAAGTGGGGAATGAAGTAGCCCTTTTCTTTTCCAAAGAACATGTCCATTTCCTTGGGCACAGGAGGAATTAAACAAAGACAGTTGCTTTACTCAGCATCCAGTCCCTTCCAGTTTGCACTTGGCCAGAGAAGTTCATTCTGGCCATGATCCTAAAGCTAGTCCTTACTGCCCCTTTAGCTTTCTCTGGCTCCTGTCAGGTGCTGTGGTGCTGGGCAGACACACAGGATGCTGTCAGACAGCCCAGCCTGCCCAGCAATGCACTGGGATGCAGCTGCCAGGGAATCCCTTCACCCACGCAGCAGGGGTGGCTGAGCACTCTTGTATGCAGGCTGTATTTGGGGTGGTGGGACTTAGTGTTTCCACGGTCTATTCCACAGAGAAACCCGTCTTTCCTAAATTTATCCTGCCTAAAAGGTCACTGGTTATACCCATGAATTCTGGAACGCAGCCCTCACTCACAACAGGACGTAATTTTAAAGAAAAAATAGCAACAGGTCTTTGCAGGTTTGTTTAACCAAAGTTAAAGAGTTCCATTGTGCAAAAATGGATGTACTATTAACGAGAAATACCAGCTATTTGAAACATGCTTAAAACTTAGAAATGCTAGAAAAAATATTCGTATTTTCTTTTTTTCCCTTCCACATTCTAGCAAATAACCCTACTTTTTGCAGATAGACACCTGAAGTGAAGCAAATAATTTTGGGTGATTCCTGCAGGAGCCCTGTTACCTGGTTCCCAGGGGGCTGGAACACAGGCAATACAAGCTGGGATCTGTCTGCAGCAGATTCTGTAATGCTTCTAACTTTGTGCTGCTTTAAGTCATTTTTTGTTGAGGTGTCTGGAGAAATAAACAGAAAAGAGGCTTGGTGACTTTAATAATAAATAAGATCAAATATACTCATTCACTTTAGCAGCGAACAAATGAAAAAGGAAGCATAAATTAATAGATTTTTTTTTGTTTAATATATCAAAATTATAACATTATTTTTCTTTCTTCACGGCACTGAATTAACCTTACTTCTCATGTCTTTTGCAAAGCATTGGCATCAAATAAACAGCAATAGGTCAGTGACAGGGAATACAAATTAGCTTCCTTTTTTAAGTGCTATTGTTCTTCTGATTCTGGCAAATACAGGGGGAAATTGAATGTAGTATTCCATAACACTCTGGGAATTGTCAAATATTCTACTGAGACCAGACTGAATTATGTTAAACATTTATCTGTAGCAGTTTACGTATCTTGAAGTTGGGGGTGGAGCTAACTAGTTCTATGTTGGATTTTTATTGTTAAATTCTAACAGAAGAATTTGCCAGTTTTGTTTGTAGAGGCTCACGGTGGCTTAGAGCACTATAAAAACAGAGCAGGTGTTCACTCTGCCAGAACAACTGCTGACAGCCTGTAGCTCTGGGAAGTGTCTCTCCTCTGCTTTTGAAACTAAAGGAGATTATTACAGTGCTGTCAACAATATTCAGCAGAGATGTAGCTGATGATTTGCATCATTAGAATAAGTCACAACAGTAACAAACATTTGTAAAGCCTCACTAAATGCCACAAGGTCCTTATTGTAAGCTCTCGCAACAGAAACATATGAAGTATGTTTCCTTATTATTTACTCAACCTTTAAGCAACTACAGAGTTTGTCTACAAAAGCCGTCCACACGTTTATCAATAGGACACAATGGCTTAAAATCTGTCTCCAATTAGGACAAAAGAAATCTAACCAGTAAATCAAGGATTTTACCTCATAAGATTTATTTATCTGTGTAGTAATAGAATAAAGTTGAGCTATTTATGAGACAGTTATATTTATATACATTCCAAAATCTGTTTAATTTTCTGTCTTTAATTTTGTAATTCCTGGCTTTTGGATGCTAGGGATCATTATGAAGTTCTCACCATGTTTTCTGTCACACAGTTTCAATCCCCACTATGATGGAACTAGTATTTTGTCTGGTTAATTAACTGCATGTATTACTGACTTCTATCACGTTGTGCTTTGGTTATTTTGGAATTAAGAGGCAAGCTGAGTGCCTGTTAACAACCCCTGTGTACATGGAGAAGGGAATGCTGCAGCACAGCACACCTTCTGCTAGCTGGGCATGAAGGAGGTATGCTGAGTGCAAATACTTCTGATGCCCATAAAATAGAATCAAAAGCAATGGTTCTGCTCAGTAATAAATCATGTCTGATGTGAGTTAGAATTGTGCCACAGCTGGTGTCCACATGGACTGGTATTTTCTGAGGCTTTTGTGTAACTGATGAAGATACCTGTGAAGGACTTTACTTAGAGGAAAGCATGTATCTCATGCGGAAATTAAACTCGTATAAAATGGGAATGTGTCCACTTGAGAAAGGGCAAGAGTGAGGGATAATAACACTCTGAGGTATTTTCATATGGTTGATGTGTCAGTGAGGTTCTCAGAAAATCAGAACTCATTTGCACATTTCTTTTTCTGTATGCCACCCTTTGAATTGTGTTTGCCACCCAAAGTGTTTGATCAAAACATACATTTTTGAAGACTTTTAATGAGGGAGAGTGATAAGGCCTAAAGAGATGCCATTTTGAGCTTTTGGAAAAAAATAAGAAGGAAAAGCATGAGAAGAACTCCTGGCTGGTGAAGAAAGGGGTCGGAATGGAAGAAGCTAAAAATGAGAAATGCTTGTGAATACTTTTATAGCATTCACCAGTCATATTGAGGACAACCAAAACTGCCTAAAATCTACTTTTCAATTACCTTTTTACCAGTTCTTAGGGATATTTTTTTAAATACAGGGCTATTTGAGAGTGCTGAACAATACAAACAAGCAATGAAAATGTATCCTGAATTAACAGGACCCTCCACACATCTCCACTGCATGTTCTTAATTGCAGGCCAGCAAATTTTGCTTCCTTTAGAATTTGTATCATGGGTTTAAAATACACAGACAGTCCAATTCAAAACCACCACAAAACACCACACAAAGTACTAAGAAGTAATTATCTATTTGTTTCATACAAGACTGTTACCTGGATAAAAATGTCAGAGTATTGCAGTAGGTTCTATTGGCACTGGCTGGGGGGATCCAAGGCAGTGATCTGCCTCTTCAGGCAGCCCCGAGGGGACTGGAGATGCCCAGGTTTCCAGAGCAGTCCAAGCAATTCCAAGTGAGACAGACAATAGCAGAGGAAATTCTTAGCAATGCAGAATAGTGGGGGGTGGGGTGTTGGGTGCTTCAAATATTATGGAATACCCCACAAAACACAGGAAATCATTTTGCAGCAAGTATCATCTCACCGTAGATGATATCATTCCCTGCAGTGCCTTTGTTTTCACATCCTTATTACTGCAAATTGAGTCCCCTCCAACAGAGGGACTGCAGTGTCCAGGACCACATCTTTGCAAGCAGTTTTTTGGTGCCCTTGCAGGCAGCAGTGATGAGCTCTCATCCCCCCGACAGGTCTCTCTCCTCTTACCCAAACACCACACTCAGAGAAGAGTTGCATGGCAGTGCTGGACACAGTATTTCTGAGTCATCATCGTGCTCATTCCTGCTGAGATGTTAATGGCACCATTCTTCTTGTACTGGAGCTGCCATTTATTGCAGTATTCCTCTGCGAGTGACCAGCTTGAGGGATGAATGCCAGCTCACATTTCTGGAAAGTGTATTACAGTGAGAGGGAGACATTTGAGGATAATTAGAAAAGAGCAAGCTGCCCTACCTGTCAGAAATGCCAGCAAGCTGAGAATCAATTTGCATTTCTCCTACAGAGAACATTATCATTTCTACATTTTACTACTGAAACTATGACACTGCACAAGAGAAGTATCAGAAGGTCTTCAGTTTTATTAGTTTTTAAAAATAATATCCATTTTACTGTAATTTGTTTCCAGCCACATTTATATGTGTGTATTTGACTGGTTGACAGGGGTTGTGCACCATACAGTTGATCTATAGTTAATATTTGAGACTAATAATTGCACAAACCAGACAGAGATTGTCTTCTGCATGTGCTGCCAGGGTGTAAGAGTTCAGATTGTTGCTTTGTCATCTCTTTGGTATCAGATTTTTGTTTGGGCTGGACTATTTTCTGCCACGATGTACGGAATTGCACCAGGAGAAAAGTTTGAACTTACAACTGAACTTACAATAGTTTGCAGAATTCTGTCTGGCACAAAGACCAGCACCCCTATGGTTTTAATAGTAATGCACAGTGGGATAACTCGTGAGGGTGTTAATGGTATTGCACACCCCTAAGTGAGGGAAACATCGGTGAAACCTGAGCTCACCTCATTTCTGAGACCCCTGTAACCTCAGGGGTGTACCATCCCTCTGGATGCCAGGCTCAGCTGTGTGGGCTGTGTGCTGGCCAGGGCTCCACTGCTGGTGCTGGGGACCTTCTGAAAGCAAAGGCTGATGTGGCATCTTTCACTGTCGTCCCTCTGGGATTGCAGGAGATGTTGGTTTATCCACATCTGTCTGCCCGGGCTGGCCGTTTGCTACAGCAGCAGGGCTGCTGCTGCCAGGACCCTGCAGGGGGACACCAGCTCTCACCAGGGACGGGACACTGGGCCACTCATCTCTTGCCTCTCACCACTTGCCTGTGTTTGACGCCAGTAAGACTCTCTCTGGTTTATGTATTCCTGTGCAACCCAGGACCAATCACAAATGTATTTGCTGTCCTGCCAGCAGCCCACTCTTTGGTGCTGTTAGTCGTGGTGCTTGTCAGGAACACCTCAGAACAGTGGTGCTGTTTGTACTGACTTTTCAGGACAAATCCTCTCTGTCCAGATGTTCCAAAGTTATGTTTCCTTCACAGGTGTTGGGCAGCGTGAGTGTTGGCTTGGCTTGGGCCTTCACCACAAGCGTGTGCAGCTCCCCGTGTGCAGGTTTGAGGAGCAGCAGTGTGAGTCCTGCATGCCTGTCACTCGGGTCTCTCCTGCTGCATGCTCAGAAATGCCCACAGGCTCTGGCCTAAATTCCCCTGCCACATGGTGCTGCCTTGCCCTGTCCTCAGCAGGTGCTTAGTGCTGTCTCAAAAGGTGAGTTCCAGACCTCTTGAGATGGGAGTTCTGAGTGTTTTTTCTGGGGATCAAATCATGACCTCGACAGAGCCAGGCAGGTGTAAGAGTTGTAGGGTTGGCGTGCATCCAGCAGTTGGAGGATGGAGACTTAGAAAGCTCTCTTATAAATCCTGTTTGTTTTAATTTGCCGTGCTGTTCTGTTTCAGATTTGTACATAGTCTAGTACAGTTCAAATGTCTAGGAGAGTTCCCTGGGTTTGCCTGCTGGGCAAACAAAAACCCTTGGGAAAGCAGAGATTTTCAGGAGGTGTTCCCAGAGTCACAGGGCTGCCTTACTGGGGTCCTGGCACTCCTGGAGGGGCTGTTCCATCCATCCATCCACTGCGTTTCAGTTCCCACAGACCTTCACACTCCCAGCTCTGCCGCTCTTCCCTCAGCTCGTGTGCCAGCCTGGCAGAGGGCCCCTAACCCTTGCAGGAGGGGCACTGCACCAGCCCCGAGAGAAGTTGGTTCAAAAGTTCTTTAGTTTTCCAAAATACGTTTTCCATAGGACTTGGAGAGCTTTTCATGGAAGTGGGATTTTTCTTTTAAAAAACAGATGTGAAAACTAGATGGAACTTCCAGAATTGTGTCAGCCAGCCTCAGTTTCTGCTCTTGTTGCGCGTGGCAATTGGTTTGCATTGTGCACCTGAAACTAATGCTGAGAAAAGTGACAGCGAGCTGTGCTGGCAAGTGCTTTAATGGAATTATGCAGCGGGCCAAAGCGCATTACCGCGGGGAGCAGCCTCGCTGGGATACCGAAACGCGTAGTTAAAACAGTCCACTGATCTATTTACTTTTCAGTGCAGTATTTTTCTCTATCAGAGGGCGCATTCCTTGCGGAGATTGCCCGCTCCCGATGCCGCCCCGGGCCGGGGGGGCCGGGCCGGCGCTGCCCCCGCCCGCCATGGCCGCCGGGCAGCGCCGTCACGTGCCCCGAGGCCTTCCGCGCACGTGACCCCCCCGCCCCGGCCGGGCGGAAGTGACGTCTC